>CAMXCT020005055.1:0-23798 GCA_947184155.2 Cladocopium goreaui | reverse complement strand
CATGTCCGCTGCTGATGCAAACGCCGCGGCAGCTGCAGCTCCACCGGCCGCGGCTGATAGGGTTGCTGTGCTGAAGGAAGAGCGCAAAAATTTGAAAAGCCAGTTAGCAGCAGCCACCAAAGAACTACAGAACCAGGAGAGTGCATGTAAATGCATGGATACGGTGTCTTTTCGTGAGTGCAGGTGGGACATGTGAACGATGAACCCATGTTGAAAGACATGTACTCCATAGCCTGCAGGAAAGGAAACGAAGACGTCTTCTACGACAAGCAGGAAAGCTGGATGTGAGTGATTTGACGTGGCTGCTGGCACGTCGCATGCATCTAATGGCAAGCCCGCATGAGTAGAGTCAAGCCGTGCACTATGTGGAAAGCGCCATGCCAAAGACATAGAGCGCTTGGAGTGAGAGCGGCCATGTGAAGGTTCGAAAGAACCATGCCAAAGGCATGGACACTAGGAGGGAAAGCTGGCAACCGCAGACTTGCAAGCGCCATGGTCAAGACATAGAGCGCTTGGAATGAGACCATGTCAAGGCTGAAATTCCCAATGCCAAAGGCATAGCGCGGCAGGAGTGAAAGCTGGAAACCGCAGACTTGCAAGCGCCATGTCGAAGACAAAGCGCTTGGAAGACATGCGCGGTCCAGAGACCCCATTTAGAAGACACCCAGGGATACAACGCTAGATAGACAAGATATCTCCCCAAGAATCTTCCCACACCCCACCTCCAAAACATCACCTCCCCAAGAATCTTCCCACACCCCACCTCCAAAACATCACCTGACCCCCCCTGGTAGATTATTATAATTCCCAAACGGGGTATGCGGTCCCGCTCCTATAAATTCACAGGTAAAGTGGTCCCGCCGACGGCGGGACCGGTCCCGCCTGCAACCTGGAATCGTGGGAATTCCCACATTTTGCGGTCCCGCCGCGGTCCCGCTGCGGTCCCGCCTATAGTAATTGCGTACTGTCGCGATTTCATGTTGAATACAGCACTGAGTCCTAGTCAGCAGAAAGCCTTAGCCACTGCGATTCTATAGTTGGATCTGTTCTCTTTGGGTGTATGTCATGTTCTTCAATTCTATAGAGAAGTATTGGCAGAACAAATTCCCCACAACAATTCGTTCATCATCATTGATCATCCTTGTATATAATCGAAGAGGTTGACAGTGAAGACTTGGAGCCTTTGAGCTCTATAAAATTGGGAATGCATAAGGTAAGGTAGGCAAGAGAAACTGGAGCATTCAGGTCAGCTGTCAATGAATGACACTTGGGGAGCCTGATTTTATAGAAGGCCAACTAACCCCCCCAACCAAAAAACGGCTCTACGAGAGTGACTTGGGGGCAGCGATTCTAAAGAGATTGTCAACTTGAAAATACCTTGGGGTCTCTGATTCTATAGATGCATTTTCAGAAAGAGGGCCAATGTCTCCAGAATTATCACTATAAAAGTGTCAACACCGTGTGCAGCAGGTTGCAGGTGCGCTTGGGCTATATCACCCGCAAACGCGCTGTGGAAGCAGTCATGCAGCAGGAGAGCGAAAGTCGCCTCCGACGTGAGCAGGCCGAAGTGGTGGCTCAGCTCCAGCCATTGCAAAAGCCATTTTTGCCAGAAGTGGTTGCCCGAGTCGAAGACTGGGCCAAACAGTATTCCATTTTAGATTCTCGGTACAAATTTCTTGTGCTCCGGGCGCCTTCGCGCGCTGGCAAAAGAACCTTGGCAAAATGCCTCCATTTCGTTTTGCCTACGTATATCCAGAAGCCTCCTTTCATTCAAACTGTCCAGGGTGCCACGGCCGCTGAGTTACAACATTACGACAGAGATTCTCACGGCTTTATCCTGTTCGACAATTGCAATTCTATGTCCTTTGTGCTATCTCAGCGGGCCTTATTTCAGGCAAACCCAGACTTTCATCGCTTAGGCCAGTCACAGACGAACATATTCTCATATCAGGTTTATTTATTCAGGGTCCCCATTGTGATCACCATAGATGAATCAACTGACTGGGATGATGACGAACCATGGATTCGCGAGAATCAGCATTTGGTGCAGCTTACCGGCCCGTGTTATCATTTGGAGTAACAGCCTGCATGGGGTAGAGAAAGGCATGGCTTGGGTTAGGTTTGTGAAACCGCCTGCGGGGGAGATTTGGGTCTACAGCTGCTTGAACCCTCAATGTGCTTCTGCCATGTGGGTGCATGCTGCACGTGCATTGTTTCTCAGAGTTGCAAGGGTTCCTTCTAGGAGTTGCAGTCCAGGAGGTTGTGTTTAGGTCAGCATGGAGAATCTGTTGCAGCCGCCGCTCAGCCATCACTCACAGATTGCATGCAGCAGCTCTGTCGGGCCTTCGGTGTGGATCCAGCGCCACATGAGTCACAGGACATGGCTGTAACAGCACCAATTTTTCGCATTCATATGCCACAGAGTCACAGCCCAGCAACAGAAGGGTATAGGCTTCCATGCAAAGACATCCAAGACAGCACCCAGGTGGCCGCAGCCTTGCCCCATGGCTCACGCACCTGCGGCGACTCCAGTGGCTTTAGCAGAAACCATTGCAACTTTGCAAGCAGACCTTGCCAGAAACAGAGCGGCCGGAGTGCAAGCCAAGCATGCCAGATACCGAGCAAAGAAGGAAGCAGCCTCTGGAGGTTTTAGCCCTCTTGCTTGCAAAGCGATCGTTGCCGTCTATGTGTTGTTGGACTGCAATATGGAGCTAGCGCTTCGCTTCGCTGCCCTGTGGCCAGCAGTCAAGCCGACCTCAGGGACAACACGGGTTGTGGTGGAAGATTTGTTTTTGAGCACCACAGACTTAGACTTGCAGCACATTTTTTCACCTTCCGCGACTCCGTGGGCACGGCCAGTGCGGCATGCAGCCGCTTTTCTGGCAGAGGCTAACACTTTCAATTGGGTTCTGGCTTGCAACCACGTCGGTGTAGCACCGCTATCGCTGGATGTCTATGCCACGTGGGAGAAAGCGCGGTTTGGCAGCCTCCTGGAGGGTTTGCCGCCTCGCCGGCATGTGAATCAATGGGTGCAGCGCTTCCGAGCCAAGTGGAACCTGCGGCGCCGAGTCCTACGTCCACAAGTGCACAGGGACCCAGTCACGGTGCAGGCTAAGGCGCCAAGCACGGTCGTGTTTTTGCGACCGTTTTCCGGCTCCAAAAATGGGGCCGGGCAAGCTCATTGCAATTCGGACCTCCTCCCACATGTGGTCATGTTTTCCTAGCCTCCCTGCTCGGCTTCGCCCTGTCAGGTGAGAACCTTTTGGCAGTTACTCTCCTACTACGTGAACACGAAGTTTGTGGACAAGACTCCGCTGTTTTTGAATTTAGACGAAACTAGCATTCCCTACACCATGCTGCAATTGCCCGGCTGCGTTGCTTTGCCACGACATGCCAGTCTTCGCATGCCTGTCCGGAAACAAGACGTGCGAGGGGCTTTGACCTATGTGAGCATCATTTGTGATGCGCCGCATATTCAAGGCAAGTTGCCGCACTACCTTTTTGGGACTGAGACCAAGCTGACACAGAAGTTGCTGAGGGGCCAGCGGCGCTTGCCACAAACGGCGCTGCACATAGTACGTCAGAAAAGTGCTTGGACATCCTGCAAGAACATCACCAAGATTGTGCGCGATCTAGGCAAAGTCTTAAAACCTTATCCATTTCAACCTATCTTGTTGCTGGATGTTGCGTCCTCACATCTCGCAAAGGAAACCATGGTGTGCGCTCGGCGCAATGGTGTCCAGCTCCTGTACATACCAGCCGGATGTACAGACAAAATCCAACCGTTAGATATAGCAGGTTTCCACCCATTGAAAACACATTTGAAGAGGAAGTACCAGGAACTGAGGGCAGGTTCCTGTGAGGGTTTGATAGACCCGTTAGCCTGGCTTTTTGAACTCATGCAGTGTCCCAGCTACTTTGCCGGCAAGAGTTGGAAACGCACTTTTGAATCTGTTGGTGCGGCGAAGCCGCCCGATACGGCGCACCTCCATACGGAGTTGCGAAAATTTATGGATATGCCACTGCATATGCCTCCAGGCAGCAAGCCCTCTAAAGAAGCCATGCAAAGCATCTGGCCTGAGCGACGCCGTATGGCGTACGCGTACACGGCTCTGTTGTGACGAGGTGCGAGCCGGGAGAAAAATTGCGCGGCAGAGCACACATTGGCAGACATACTATCAGGGTACATCGGTGCATGACCATTTTGTCACATTCTCGTAGCCATGTTTCTGGGGTCGTGAACAGGGGTGAAAAGGAGGTACCAGGCAAGCACAAAGAGAACACAGGATCATCTTGAGGACTGCATGCAGTTTGAGTGGAGCAAGCCTGTTGTTCGCCCGCCTTGAGTGCCATGTCCGCTGCTGATGCAAACGCCGAGGCAGCTGCAGCCCCACCGGCCGCGGCTGATAGGGTTGCTGTGCTGAAGGAAGAGCGCAAAAATTTGAAACGCCAGTTAGCAGCAGCCACCAAAGAACTACAGAACCAGGAGAGTGCATGTAAATGCATGGATACGGTGTCTTTTCGTGAGTGCAGGTGGGACATGTGAACGCTGAACCCATGTTGAAAGACATGTACTCCATAGCCTGCAGGAAAGGAAACGAAGACGTCTTCTACGACAAGCAGGAAAGCTGGATGTGAGTGATTTGAAGTGGCTGCTGGCACGTCGCATGCATCCAATGGCAAGCCCGCATGAGTAGAGTCAAGCCGTGCACTATGTGGAAAGCGCCATGCCAAAGACATAGAGCGCTTGGAGTGAGAGCGGCCATGTGAAGGTTCGAAAGCACCATGCCAAAGGCATGGACACTAGGAGGGAAAGCTGGCAACCGCAGACTTGCAAGCGCCATGGTCAGGACATAGAGCGCTTGGAATGAGACCATGTCAAGGCTGAAAATCCCAATGCCAAAGGCATAGCGCGGCAGGAGTGAAAGCTGGAAACCGCAGACTTGCAAGCGCCATGTCGAAGACAAGCGCTTGGAAGACATGCGCGGTCCAGAGACCCCATTTAGAAGACATCCAGGGATACAACGCTAGATAGACAAGATATCTCCCCAAGAATCTTCCCACACCCCACCTCCAAAACATCACCTCCCCAAGAATCTTCCCACACCCCACCTCCAAAACATAACCTGACCCCCCCTGGTATATTATTATAATTCCCAAACGGGGTATGCGGTCCCGCTCCTATAAATTCACAGGTAAAGTGGTCCCGCCGACGGCGGGACCGGTCCCGCATGCAACCTGGAATCGTGGGAATTCCCACATTTTGCGGTCCCGCCGCGGTCCCGCTGCGGTCCCGCCTATAGTAATTGCGTACTGTCGCGATTTCATGTTGAATACAGCACTGAGTCCTAGTCAGCAGAAAGCCTTAGCCACTGCGATTCTATAGTTGGATCTGTTCTCTTTGGGGGTATGTCATGTTCTTCAATTCTAGAGAGAAGTATTGGCAGAACAAATTTCCCACAACAATTCGTTCATCATCATTGATCATCCTTGTATATAATCGAAGAGGTTGACAGTGAAGACTTGGAGCCTTTGAGCTCTATAAAATTGGGAATGCATAAGGAAAGGTAGGCAAGAGCAACTGGAGCATTCAGGTCAGCTGTCAATGAATGACACTTGGGGAGCCTGATTTTATAGAAGGCCAACTAACCCCCCCAACCAAAAAACGGCTCTACGAGAGGGACTTGGGGGCAGCGATTCTAAAGAGATTGTCAACTTGAAAATATCTTGGGGTCTCTGATTCTATAGATGCATTTTCAGAAAGAGGGCCAATGTCTCCAGAATTATCACTATAAAAGTGTCAACACCGTGTGCAGCAGGTTGCAGGTGAGCTTGGGCTATATCACCCGCAAACGCGCTGTGGAAGCAGTCATGCAGCAGGAGAGCGAAAGTCGCCTCCGACGTGAGCAGGCCGAAGTGGTGGCTCAGCTTCAGCCATTGCAAAAGCCATTTTTGCCAGAAGTGGTTGCCCGAGTCGAAGACTGGGCCAAACAGTATTCCATTTTAGATTCTCGGTACAAATTTCTTGTGCTCAGGGCGCCTTCGCGCGCTGGCAAAAGCACCTTGGCAAAATGCCTCCATTTCGTTTTGCCTACGTATATCCAGAAGCCTCCTTTCATTCAAACTGTCCAGGGTGCCACGGCCGCTGAGTTTCAACATTACGACAGAGATTCTCACGGAATTTGATATGTGGAGAAAGGGACAATTAAGGGAGGTGAGTATAGAGAGGGAATTAGTTTAAGGAAAAAAAAGAAGCCAGGAGGAGTTTAAGGGGAGAGGGGGCGTGAGGCTTTGGCAGTGTGGCCTTATTGTCGAGGCTGTCTTGTTCTTGTTCGGGGATTGAAGGTGGGAGTGTGCGTGGTTGTGTGCACGATGGGGACGGAGCCTTATATCACTTGGTTTCCTTTTGTTTCCCGCCTTATGTCCCTACCCAATTCATCGCTTAGGCCAGTCACAGACGAACATATTCTCATATCATGTTTATTTATTCAGGGTCCCCATTGTGATCACCATAGATGAATCAACTGACTGGGATGATGACGAACCATGGATTCGCGAGAATCAGCATTTGGTGCAGCTTACCGGCCCGGGTTATCATTTGGAGTAACAGCCTGCATGGGGTAGAGAAAGGCATGGCTTGGGTTAGGTTTGTGAAACCGCCTGCGGGGGGGATTTGGGTCTACAGCTGCTTGAACCCTCAATGTGCTTCTGCCATGTGGGTGCATGCTGTACGTGCAGTGTTTCTCAGAGTTGCAAGGGTTCCTTCTAGGAGGTTGCAGTCCAGGAGGTTGTGTTTAGGTCAGCATGGAGAATCTGTTGAAGCCGCCGCTCAGCCATCACTCACAGATTGCATGCAGCAGCTCTGTCGGGCCTTCGGTGTGGATCCAGCGCCACATGAGTCACAGGACATGGCTGTAACAGCACCAATTTTTCGCATTCATATGCCACAGAGTCACAGCCAGCAACAGAAGGGTATAGGCTTCCATGCAAAGACATCCAAGACAGCACCCAGGTGGCCGCAGCCTTGCCCCATGGCTCACGCACCTGCGGCGACTCCAGTGGCTTTAGCAGAAACCATTGCAACTTTGCAAGCAGACCTTGCCAGAAACAGGGCGGCCGGAGTGCAAGCCAAGCATGCCAGATACCGAGCAAAGAAGGAAGCAGCCTCTGGGAGGTTTTAGCCCTCTTGCTTGCAAAGCGATCGTTGCCGTCTATGTGTTGTCGGACTGCAATATGGAGCTAGCGCTTCGCTTCGCTGCCCGTGGCCAGCAGTCAAGCCGACCTCAGGGACAACACGGGTTGTGGTGGAAGATTTGTTTTTGAGCACCACAGACTTAGACTTGCAGCACATTTTTTCACCTTCCGCGACTCCGTGGGCACGGCCAGTGCGGCATGCAGCCGCTTTTCTGGCATGAGGCTAACACTTTCAACTGGGTTCTGCTTGCAACCACGCGGTGTAGCACCGCTATCGCTGGTGTCTATGCCACGTGGAGAAAGCGCGGTTTGGCAGCCTCCTGGAGGGTTTGCCGCCTCGCCGGCATGTGAATCAATGGGTGCAGCGCTTCCGAGCCAAGTGGAAACCTGCGGCGCCGAGTCCTACGTCCACAGGTCACAGGGGACCCAGTCACGGTGCAGGCTAAGGCGCCAAGCAACGGTCGTGTTTTTGCGACCGTTTTCCGGCTCCAAAAAATGGGGCCGGGCAAGCTCATTGCCAATTCGGACCTCTCCACATGTGGTCATGTTTTCCTAGCCTCCCTGCTCGGCTTCGCCCTGTCAGGTGAGAACCTTTTGGCGTTACTCTCCTACTACGTGAACACGAAGTTTGGTGGACAAGACTCCGCGGTTTTTGAATTTAGACGAAACTAGCATTCCCTACACCATGCTGCAATTGCCCGGCTGCGTTGCTTTGCACGAATTGCCAGTCTTCGCATGCCTGTCCGGAAACAAGACGTGCGAGGGGCTTTGCCTATGTGAGCATCATTTGTGATGCGCCGCATATTCAAGGCAAGTTGCCGCACTACCTTTTGGGACTGAGACCAAGCTGACACAGAAGTTGCTGAGGGGCCAGCGGCGCTGCCACAAACGGCGGTGCACATAGTACGTCAAAAAGTGCTTGGACATCCTGCAAGACATCACCAAGATTGTGCGCGATCTAGGCAAAGTCTTAAAACCTTATCCATTTCAACCTATCTTGTTGCTGGATGTTGCGTCCTCACATCTCGCAAAGGAAACCATGGTGTGCGCTCGGCGCAATGGTGTCCAGCTCCTGTACATACCAGCCGGATGTACAGACAAAATCCAACCGTTAGATATAGCAGGTTTCCACCCATTGAAAACACATTTGAAGAGGAAGTACCAGGAACTGAGGGCAGGTTCCTGTGAGGGTTGATAGACCCGTTAGCCTGGCTTTTTGAACTCATGCAGTGTCCCAGCTACTTTGCCGGCAAGAGTTGGAAACGCACTTTTGAATCTGTTGGTGCGGCGAAGCCGCCCGATACGGCGCACCTCCATACGGAGTTGCGAAAATTTATGGATATGCACTGCATATGCCTCCAGGCAGCAAGCCCTCTAAAGAAGCCATGCAAAGCATCTGGCCTGAGCGACGCCGTATGGCGTACGCGTACACGGCTCTGTTGTGACGAGGTGCGAGCCGGGAGAAAAATTTCGCGGCAGAGCACACATTGGCAGACATACTATCAGGGAACATCGGTGCATGACCATTTTGTCACATTCTCGTAGCCATGTTTCTGGGGTCGTGAACAGGGGTGAAAAGGAGGTACCAGGCAAGCACAAAGAGAACACAGGATCATCTTGAGGACTGAATGCAGTTTGAGTGGAGAAAGCCTGTTGTTCGCCCGCCTTGAGTGCCATGTCCGCTGCTGATGCAAACGCCGCGGCAGCTGCAGCCCCACCGGCCGCGGCTGATAGGGTTGCTGTGCTGAAGGAAGAGCGCAAAAATTTGAAACGCCAGTTAGCCGCAGCCACCAAAGAACTACAGAACCAGGAGAGTGCATGTAAATGCATGGATACGGTGTCTTTTCGTGAGTGCAGGTGGGACATGTGAACGCTGAACCCATGTTGAAAGACATGTACTCCATAGCCTGCAGGAAAGGAAACGAAGACGTCTTCTACGACAAGCAGGAAAGCTGGATGTGAGTGATTTGAAGTGGCTGCTGGCACGTCGCATGCATCCAATGGCAAGCCCGCATGAGTAGAGTCAAGCCGTGCACTATGTGGAAAGCGCCATGCCAAAGACATAGAGCGCTTGGAGTGAGAGCGGCCATGTGAAGGTTCGAAAGCACCATGCCAAAGGCATGGACACTAGGAGGGAAAGCTGGCAACCGCAGACTTGCAAGCGCAATGGTCAAGACATAGAGCGCTTGGAATGAGACCATGTCAAGGCTGAAAATCCCAATGCCAAAGGCATAGCGCGGCAGGAGTGAAAGCTGGAAACCGCAGACTTGCAAGCGCCATGTCGAAGACAAAGCGCTTGGAAGACATGCGCGGTCCAGAGACCCATTTAGAAGACATCCAGGGATACAACGCTAGATAGACAAGATATCTCCCCAAGAATCTTCCCACACCCCACCTCCAAAACATCACCTCCCCAAGAATCTTCCCACACCCCACCCCCAAAACATAACCTGACCCCCCCTGTGTTTGGTCTATTATTATCATTCTCAGTCAAATTCGGAAGGGTGGGTTATGCGGTTCCCTGGTGTGTGTCTAGAGTCTAGTATTTATTTTATAAAATAATATAATATGATTAAATTCAACAGGTAAAAGTGGCGGGGTTCCCACGACGACGGCGGGACCGGTCCCGCCTGCAACCTGGAATCGTGGGAATTCCCACATTTTGCGGTCCCGCCGCGGTCCCGCTGCGGTCCCGCCTATAGTAATTGCGTACTGTCGCGATTTCATGGTGAATACAGCACTGAGTCCTAGTCAGCAGAAAGCCTTAGCCACTGCGATTCTATAGTTGGATCTGTTCTCTTTGGGTGTATGTCATGTTCTTCAATTCTATAGAGAAGTATTGGCAGAACAAATTTCCCACAACAATTCGTTAATCATCATTGATCATCCTTGTATATAATCGAAGAGGTTGACAGTGAAGACTTGGAGCCTTTGAGCTCTATAAAATTGGGAATGCATAAGGTAAGGTAGGCAAGAGCAACTGGAGCATTCAGGTAAGCTGTCAATGAATGACACTTGGGGAGCCTGATTTTATAGAAGGCCAACTAACCCCCCAACCAAAAAACGGCTCTACGAGAGGGACTTGGGGGCAGCGATTCTAAAGAGATTGTCAACTTGAAAATACCTTGGGGTCTCTGATTCTATAGATGCATTTTCAGAAAGAGGGCCAATGTCTCCAGAATTATCACTATAAAAGTGTCAACACCGTGTGCAGCAGGTTGCAGGTGCGCTTGGGCTATATCACCCGCAAAAGCGCTGTGGAAGCAGTCATGCAGCAGGAGAGCGAAAGTCGCCTCCGACGTGAGCAGGCCGAAGTGGTGGCTCAGCTCCAGCCATTGCAAAAGCCATTTTTGCCAGAAGTGGTTGCCCGAGTCGAAGACTGGGCCAAACAGTATTCCATTTTAGATTCTCGGTAAAAATTTCTTGTGCTCCGGGCGCCTTCGCGCGCTGGCAAAAGCACCTTGGCAAAATGCCTCCATTTCGTTTTGCCTACGTATATCCAGAAGCATCCTTTCATTCAAACTGTCCAGGGTGCCACGGCCGCTGAGTTACAACATTACGACAGAGATTCTCACGGCTTTATCCTGTTCGACAATTGCAATTCTATGTCCTTTGTGCTATCTCAGCGGGCCTTATTTCAGGCAAACACAGACTTTCATCGCTTAGGCCAGTCACAGACGAACATATTCTCATATCAGGTTTATTTATTCAGGGTCACCATTGTGATCACCATAGATGAATCAACTGACTGGGATGATGACGAACCATGGATTCGCGAGAATCAGCATTTGGTGCAGCTTACCGGCCCGTGTTATCATTTGGAGTAACAGCCTGCATGGGGTAGAGAAAGGCATGGCTTGGGTTAGGTTTGTGAAACCGCCTGCGGGGAGATTTGGGTCTACAGCTGCTTGAACCCTCAATGTGCTTCTGCCATGTGGGTGCATGCTGTACGTGCATTGTTTCTCAGAGTTGCAAGGGTTCCTTCTAGGAGTTGCAGTCCAGGAGGTTGTGTTTAGGTCAGCATGGAGAATCTGTTGCAGCCGCCGCTCAGCCATCACTCACAGATTGCATGCAGCAGATCTGTCGGGCCTTCGGTGTGGATCCAGCGCCACATGAGTCACAGGACATGGCTGTAACAGCACCAATTTTTCGCATTCATATGCCACAGAGTCACAGCCAGCAACAGAAGGGTATAGGCTTCCATGCAAAGACATCCAAGACAGCACCCAGGTGGCCGCAGCCTTGCCCCATGGCTCACGCACCTGCGGCGACTCCAGTGGCTTAGCAGAAACCATTGCAACTTTGCAAGCAGACCTTGCCAGAAACAGAGCGGCCGGAGTGCAAGCCAAGCATGCCAGATACCGAGCAAAGAAGGAAGCAGCCTCTGGAGGTTTTAGCCCTCTTGCTTGCAAAGCGATCGTTGCCGTCTATGTGTTGTCGGACTGCAATATTGAGCTAGCGCTTCGCTTCGCTGCCCTGTGGCCAGCAGTCAAGCCGACCTCAGGGACAACACGGGTTGTGGTGGAAGATTTGTTTTTGAGCACCACAGACTTAGACTTGCAGCACATTTTTTCACCTTCCGCGACTCCGTGGGCACGGCCAGTGCTGCATGCAGCCGCTTTTCTGGCAGAGGCTAACACTTTCAACTGGGTTCTGGCTTGCAACCACGTCGGTGTAGCACCGCTATCGCTGGATGTCTATGCCACGTGGGAGAAAGCGCGGTTTGGCAGCCTCCTGGAGGGTTTGCCGCCTCGCCGGCATGTGAATCAATGGTTGCAGCGCTTCCGAGCCAAGTGGAACCTGCGGTGCCGAGTCCTACGTCCACAAGTGCACAGGGACCCAGTCACGGTGCAGGCTAAGGCGCCAAGCACGGTCGTGTTTTTGCGACCGTTTTCCGGCTCCAAAAATGGGGCGGGGCAAGCTCATTGCAATTCGGACCTCCTCCCACATGTGGTCATGTTTTCCTAGCCTCCCTGCTCGGCTTCGCCCTGTCAGGTGAGAACCTTTTGGCAGTTACTCTCCTACTACGTGAACACGAAGTTTGTGGACAAGACTCCGCTGTTTTTGAATTTAGACGAAACTAGCATTCCCTACACCATGCTGCAATTGCCCGGCTGCGTTGCTTTGCCACGACATGCCAGTCTTCGCATGCCTGTCCGGAAACAAGACGTGCGAGGGGCTTTGACCTATGTGAGCATCATTTGTGATGCGCCGCATATTCAAGGCAAGTTGCCGCACTACCTTTTTGGGACTGAGACCAAGCTGACACAGAAGTTGCTGAGGGGCCAGCGGCGCTTGCCACAAACGGCGCTGCACATAGTACGTCAGAAAAGTGCTTGGACATCCTGCAAGAACATCACCAAGATTGTGCGCGATATAGGCAAAGTCTTAAAACCTTATCCATTTCAACCTATCTTGTTGCTGGATGTTGCGTCCTCACATCTCGCAAAGGAAACCATGGTGTGCGCTCGGCGCAATGGTGTCCAGCTCCTGTACATACCAGCCGGATGTACAGACAAAATCCAACCGTTAGATATAGCATGTTTTTCACCCATTGAAAACACATTTGAAGAGGAAGTACCAGGAACTGAGGGCAGGTTCCTGTGAGGGTTTGATAGACCCGTTAGCCTGGCTTTTTGAACTCATGCAGTGTCCCAGCTACTTTGCCGGCAAGAGTTGGAACGCACTTTTGAATCTGTTGGTGCGGCGAAGCCGCCCGATACGGCGCACCTCCATACGGAGTTGCGAAAATTTATGGATATGCCACTGCATATGCCTCCAGGCAGCAAGCCCTCTAAAGAAGCCATGCAAAGCATCTGGCCTGAGCGACGCCGTATGGAGTACGCGTACACGGCTCTGTTGTGACGAGGTGCGAGCCGGGAGAAAAATTGCGCGGCAGAGCACACATTGGCAGACATACTATCAGGGTACATCGGTGCATGACCATTTTGTCACATTCTCGTAGCCATGTTTCTGGGGTCGTGAACAGGGGTGAAAAGGAGGTACCAGGCAAGCACAAAGAGAACACAGGATCATCTTGAGGACTGCATGCAGTTTGAGTGGAGCACGCCTGTTGTTCGCCCGCCTTGAGTGCCATGTCCGCTGCTGATGCAAACGCCGCGGCAGCTGCAGCCCCACCGGCCGCGGCTGATAGGGTTGCTGTGCTGAAGGAAGAGCGCAAAAAATTGAAACGCCAGTTAGCAGCAGCCACCAAAGAACTACAGAACCAGGAGAGTGCATGTAAAGGGAGGAGAAGGGGGTCCCCAACGTCTCCCTCACTCGCACTCCCCACCATTCCTCCCAGCCCCTTACCAGCCAGCCAACAAAACCACATCTCCAGCGCCTCTTTTCGTGAGTTGCAGGTTGGGACATGTGACGCTAACCCATGGGTGAAGGACATGTACTCACAATCAAGCTGCAGGAAAAAACGAAGACGTCTTCTACGACAAGCGGAAAGTGGATTGTGAGTGATTGACGTGGCTGTGGCACGTCGGCATGCATCCAATGGCAAGCCGCATGCGTAGAGTTCAAGCCGTGACTATGTGGGAAAGCGCCATGGCCAAAGACATAGAGCGCTTGGGTTGAGATGCGGCCATGTTGAAGGTCGGAAAGCACCATGCAAAGGCATGGGGACACATAGGAGGGAAAGATGGCAACCGCAGACTTGCAACGCCATGGTCAGAAAATAGAGCGCTTGAATGAGACCATGTCAAGGCTGAAAAATCCCAATGACAAAGGCAAGCGCGGCAGGAGTGAAAGCTGGAAACCGCAGACTTGCAAGCGGCATGTCGAAGACAAAGCGCTTGGAAGACATGCGCGGTCCAGAGACCCCATTTAGAAGACATCCAGGGATACAACGCTAGATAGACAAGATATCTCCCCAAGAATCTTCCCACACCCCACCTCCAAAACATCACCTCCCCAAGAATCTTTCCACACCCCACCTCCAAAACATCACCTGACCCCCCTGGTATATTATTATAATTCCCAAACGGGGTATGCGGTCCCGCTCCTATAAATTCACAGGTAAAGTGGTCCCGCCGACGGCGGGACCGGTCCCGCCTGCAACCTGGAATCGTGGAATTCCCACATTTTGCGGTCCCGCCGCGGTCCCGCTGCGGTCCCGCCTATAGTAATTGCGTACTGTCGCGATTTCATGTTGAATACAGAACGGAGTCCTAGTCAGCAGAAAAAGCCTAGCCACTGCGATTCTATAGTGGATATGTTCTCTTGGTGTATGTCATGTCTCAATGCTATAGAGAAAGTATGGCAGAAAATTTCCCACAACAATTCGTTCATCATCATTGATCATCCTTGTATATAATCGAAGAGGTTGACAGTGAAGACTTGGAGCCTTTGAGCTCTATAAAATGGGGAATGCATAAGGTAAGGTAGGCAAGAGCAACTGGAGCATTCAGGTCAGCTGTCAATGAATGACACTTGGGGAGCCTGATTTTATAGAAGGCCAACTAACCCCCCCCACCAAAAAACGGCTCTACGAGAGTGACTTGGGGGCAGCGATTCTAAAGAGATTGTCAACTTGAAAATACCTTGGGGTCTCTGATTCTATAGATGCATTTTCAGAAAGAGGGCCAATGTCTCCAGAATTATCACTATAAAAGTGTCAACACCGTGTGCAGCAGGTGGCAGGTGCGCTTGGGCTATATCACCCGCAAACGCGCTGTGGAAGCAGTCATGCAGCAGGAGAGCGAAAGTCGCCTCCGACGTGAGCAGGCCGAAGTGGTGGCTCAGCTCCAGCCATTGCAAAAGCCATTTTTACCAGAAGTGGTTGCCCGAGCCGAAGACTGGGCCAAACAGTATTCCATTTTAGATTCTCGGTACAAATTTCTTGTGCTCCGGGCGCCTTCGCGCGCTGGCAAAAGCCCCTTGGCAAAATGCCTCCATTTCGTTTTGCCTACGTATATCCAGAAGCCTCCTTTCATTCAAACTGTCCAGGGGGCCACGGCCGCTGAGTTACAACATTACGACAGAGATTCTCACGGCTTTATCCTGTTCGACAATTGCAATTCTATGTCCTTTGTGCTATCTCAGCGGGCCTTATTTCAGGCAAACCCAGACTTTCATCGCTTAGGCCAGTCACAGACGAAAATATTCTCATATCAGGTTTATTTATTCAGGGTCCCCATTGTGATCACCATAGATGAATCAACTGACTGGGATGATGACGAACCATGGATTCGCGAGAATCAGCATTTGGTGCAGCTTACCGGCCCGTGTTATCATTTGGAGTAACAGCCTGCATGGGGTAGAGAAAGGCATGGATTGGGTTAGGTTTGTGAAACCGCCTGCGGGGGAGATTTGGGTCTACAGCTGCTTGAACCCTCAATGTGCTTCTGCCATGTGGGTGCATGCTGCACGTGCATTGTTTCTCAGAGTTGCAAGGGGTCCTTCTAGGAGTTGCAGTCCAGGAGGTTGTGTTTAGGTCAGCATGGAGAATCTGTTGCAGCCGCCGCTCAGCCATCACTCACAGATTGCATGCAGCAGCTCTGTCGGGCCTTCGGTGTGGATCCAGCGCCACATGAGTAACAGGACATGGCTGTAACAGTAACAGCACCAATTTTTCGCATTCATATGCCACAGAGTCACAGCCCAGCAACAGAAGGGTATAGGCTTCCATGCAAAGACATCCAAGACAGCACCCAGGTGGCCGCAGCCTTGCCCCAGGGCTCACGCACCTGCGGCGACTCCAGTGGCTTTAGCAGAAACCATTGCAACTTTGCAAGCAGACCTTGCCAGAAACAGAGCGGCCGGAGTGCAAGCCAAGCATGCCAGATACCGACCAAAGAAGGAAGCAGCCTCTGGAGGTTTTAGCCCTCTTTGGTTCCTGCTGCAAACCGCACTTGCAAAGCGATCGTTGCCGTATGTGTTGTCGGACTGCCATATGGAGCTAGGTTCGCTTCGCTGCCAGTGGCAAGCCAAGTCAAGCAGACCCTTCAGGGACAAACACGGGTTGTGGTGGAAGATTTCACCCAAGTTGGGTCCTCCCGGCGAGCACCACAGACTTAGAATTGACCAGCCATTTTTTCACCTTCCGCGACCTCCGTGGGACGGGCCAGTGCGGCATGCGCCGCTTTTCGGGCAGAGGCTTAAAACACTTTCAATTGGGTTCTGGCTTCAACAAGTAGGTTGTAGACCGCTATCGCTGGATGTCTATGCCACGTGGAGAGAAGGAAGAAAGGGAAGAGCGGTTTGGCAGGACTCTGAGGGTTTGCCGCCTCGCCGGCATGTGAATCAATGGGTGCAGCGCTTCCGAGCCAAGTGGAACCTGCGGCGCCGAGTCCTACGTCCACAAGTGCACAGGGACCCAGTCACGGTGCAGGCTAAGACGCCAAGCACGGTCGTGTTTTTGCGACCGTTTTCCGGCTCCAAAAATGGGGCCGGGCAAGCTCATTGCAATTCGGACCTCCTCCCACATGTGGTCATGTTTTCCTAGCCTCCCTGCTCGGCTTCGCCTGTCAGGTGAGAACCTTTTGGCAGTTACTCTCCTACTACGTGAACACGAAGTTTGTGGACAAGACTCCGCTGTTTTTGAATTTAGACGAAACTAGCATTCCCTACACCATGCTGCAATTGCCCGGCTGCGTTGCTTTGCCACGACATGCCAGTCTTCGCATGCCTGTCCGGAAACAAGACGTGCGAGGGGATTTGACCTATGTGAGCATCATTTGTGATGCGCCGCATATTCAAGGCAAGTTGCCGCACTACCTTTTTGGGACTGAGACCAAGCTGACACAGAAGTTGCTGAGGGGCCAGCGGCGCTTGCCACAAACGGCGCTGCACATAGTACGTCAGAAAAGTGCTTGGACATCCTGCAAGAACATCACCAAGATTGTGCGAGATCTAGGCAAAGTCTTAAAACCTTATCCATTTCAACCTATCTTGTTGCTGGATGTTGCGTCCTCACATCTCGCAAAGGAAACCATGGTGTGCGCTCGGCGCAATGGTGTCCAGCTCCTGTACATACCAGCCGGAGGTACAGACAAAATCCAACCGTTAGATATAGCAGGTTTCCACCCATTGAAAACACATTTGAAGAGGAAAGTTACCAGGAAAAACTGAGGGCAGGTTCCTGTTGAGGGTTGATAGACCCGTTAGCCTGGCTTTTTGAACTCATGCAGTGTCCCCAGCTACTTTGCCGGCAAGAGTGGAACGCACTTTTGAAATCTTTTGTTGCGTCGAATCCGCCGATACTGCATATGCCTCCAGTCATGCAAGCCCTACTAAAGAAGCCATGCAAAGCTCTTGGCATGAGCACGCCGTATGGAGGTACGCGTACCGGCTCTGTGTGACGAGGTGCGACCGGGAGAAAAAATGGCGCCCGGCCAGGCAAAATTGGCAGACATACTATCAGGGACATCGGTGCATGGACAATTTTGTCACATTTCAGGAGCCATGTTTCTGGGGTTAGTTGAACAGGGGTTTGAAAAAGAGTGCGGTTACCAGGAAAGCACAAAGAGAACACAGGATCATCTTGAGGACTGCATGCAGTTTGAGTGGAGCAAGCCTGTTGTTCGCCCGCCTTGAGTGCCATGTCCGCTGCTGATGCAAACGCCGCGGCAGCTGCAGCCCCACCGGCCGCGGCTGATAGGGTTGCTGTGATGAAGGAAGAGCGCAAAAATTTGAAACGCCAGTTAGCAGCAGCCACCAAAGAACTACAGAACCAGGAGAGTGCATGTAAATGCATGGATACGGTGTCTTTTCTTGAGTGCAGGTGGGACATGTGAACGCTGAACCCATGTTGAAAGACATGTACTCCATAGCCTGCAGGAAAGGAAACGAAGACGTCTTCTACGACAAGCAGGAAAGCTGGATGTGAGTGATTTGACGTGGCTGCTGGCACGTCGCATGCATCCAATGGCAAGCCCGCATGAGTAGAGTCAAGCCGTGCACTATGTGGAAAGCGCCATGCCAAAGACATAGAGCGCTTGGAGTGAGAGCGGCCATGTGAAGGTTCGAAAGCACCATGCCAAAGGCATGGACACTAGGAGGGAAAGCTGGCAACCGCAGACTTGCAAGCGCCATGGTCAAGACATAGAGCGCTTGGAATGAGACCATGTCAAGGCTGAAAATCCCAATGCCAAAGGCATAGCGCGGCAGGAGTGAAAGCTGGAAACCGCAGACTTGCAAGCGCCATGTCGAAGACAAAGCGCTTGGAAGACATGCGCGGTCCAGAGACCCCATTTAGAAGACATCCAGGGATACAACGCTAGATAGACAAGATATCTCCCCAAGAATCTTCCCACACCCACCTCCAAAACATCACCTCCCCAAGAATCTTCCCACACCCCACCTCCAAAACATCACCTGACCCCCCCTGGTATATTATTATAATTCCCAAACGGGGTATGGGGTCCCGCTCCTATAAATTCACAGGTAAAGTGGTCCCGCCGACGGCGGGACCGGTCCCGCCTGCAACCTGGAATCGTGGGAATTCCCACATTTTGCGGTCCCGCCGCGGTCCCGCTGCGGTACCGCCTATAGTAATTGCGTACTGTCGCGCGCAGCAGCAACAGCAGCTTTAAGACATTACCCCCATGCACATCCTTCCCATTCCATCATTTGCAGCGGCCATGTTCCCACATCACATCTACCTCTTTTCCACCCCTTCTTCCAGCTTCCATTCCTTTTTTTTGCAGTGCTGTCGCAGCATGGCGTCTGTGGATCGCACGTGTGCGAAGCGGCAGCCGGAGAGAACTGCAGTCACGTCGGGTGAAAACATGGGCCGTGAGCGGTTTTGTTTCTGGGGCAGACCGTCTCTGTAGATATTGCTACTCAGACACGTGCCTCTACCAGTCACATTTCTCTAGCGGAAATCATCAGCAGCATTCCTGGGTGTCAACGGTCGACACGCTTTTTCCAGACCTGTGGGCCATATGCACGTCCAGCTGTTTGTGACAATGGAATCCTAGCAGACTATCTGCTCCATGTGCTTTTTTCATGCTCAAGCCTGTGACCTGCATTCTGCTTTAAGGACGTGGTGGTGAGTTCCTTGCTGTTTCTAGTGTCAAGCCCTCTCCAAAGGAAATGGGCCACCTGACAGCAAAGCGGGGTGTCGCAAGCAACTGACGTAGCACATCGCATTGGAGCCTTGCACCCAAGACATGCCATGCAGACAGGATGTTTCCGCATTGCACTTGGGCCGAGCCATGAGATCCTCCACGACACGGAAGCGTGCTGCGTGCGGGTCGTTGCGGGAACTGCTGCAAGCCAACCAGCTCGAGGTGCCGAAATTTCGGGGTGAATTGTCTCGCGCCGACTTTGCAGCGCAACGACAGCGCCCGGAGAACTGCACCTTGTCTCCGAGTGACACTCAGAAGCTGCGAGACATCATTGACCTCTATGAGGTGCCTCACCTGTTTGTCGGGTGCTAAAGACTGCGACCCATTGTTCGGGTCACTTTCACATTTCTCACCCTGCTGCGACTTGCTCAGCCGTCCTGGTTGGTGCTACCATTCGCTGGGTTTGCACGGCCTTCTGGTTCACACTGTTTCTAATCAGCTTTGCAGGGCGTTGCAGCAGCAGACGAAGCTGGTGCAGCAGCATCGACCCAAGAGGATGTGGATATGGCAGCGGATATTTTTTTGTGTCACAGCCCAGGCCTTTCCGACCATGTTTAGGTTATTTTTTTGTTTTTTCAGGTCAGACCGCAAGTAGTGCCATTCTGTCCCTGGCATCCCGGGACGGTGCTTTCCGGAGGGTTTAAGAGACCTAGAAGCAGTGGATGGACAGTGGACATGCATAAGTGACAGTAGGCAAAGCCTCAGCTTGCAATTCAGATGGGAAGAGACTGAACTAGACAGGGGGTATAGTCAATGAGTTCCTAGTCGCAGCCAATCATTGTTGCACATTTTTTCACAGGTGTTGCCCGCCATTTTCGTCTTCTTCGAGCACGAAGCAGTGTTGGGAACCTACAATTCCTTGCAGCTGCAGCTGGCGGATTTCGATGAGTTCCTTACTTGGCTTGCAACGTGTGAGTGGGTCGGCAAATGGAGTGCCACGATGGAATCAAGTTTGCGTTCGGAGGATGCTGGCCGTCTACATATTCATTGCTTCCTGGAATTCGCCCGCCCCGTCGACTGGCAATCATGCACGGCGCTCCGTTTCAAGGGCATTCAGCCCAATCTTTCCCCATGTCGGGCACGGGGCGCACGCTGGCGAGATGCGGCAGACCAAGGACATTTTTACGTTTGGGCTGCAAAGGTGCATCTCCGTTGGGTTACCTTGTAACGACATTCTATCTCATGTTGAAAGTTGCAGTTCATGTAGGCCACCTTTGTCACTAATCCGATCGTGTGGCAGCAGCATGACGTAGCTTCTAGTTGATCATCAGTAGACCTGGCAGCTTTGCAGCAGATCGTGTTTGCAGTCAAACATTTTGTAGGCCACCTTGGTCTGGGCACCCACGAGCCTGATTTGGATGAACTGAACTCATTGGACCGCTATCTACGTGGTTGGTCTTGCATAGGCAATCCTTCTTCTTTGTACGCATTGATTCAAGATTTATCACTATCGATATATCGAAATATATCTCTGCATATAAACATATATATGTGGTGATCCATCTGAAGGTCCTGATAACGAGTTTCAATTGCAAACACAGTTCATTTGTGCTGGGACCCCGCGCGAAAGTTTGTTTGCGAAACAGAAACTGTTTGCTTCGCGAAAGTGTCGCGAACGGTGGCTAGAATGCATCATCCTCATTGTCTACAGTACCGCTTGTTAAGGGCTACCACAGCCTCCCTGCTGTCGGGGGTCCGGCAGGAGACTGGGACCGCACATTGGCTTTTCCCTTCATAGGTAGCAGCCAGCTTCCGAAGGTCACGCTTCGCCAGAGCCAAATAGCATGGTGGCCAAGCACATCCTTGCACCTGCCGCTGGTCCTGCCTAACGTTGCTTTCTGAAGTCTCAAGAAACAACCGCGAAATGCAGCAGCCAAGCTTCGAACAGGGACACTTTGCAAGAGCCAAACACCAAGGCACCTGGTGTTTGCTTTTCCTTTGCCCCCCCCCCGTGCTCCTGGCTGTGGTCTGCGGAGACAAGTCTTTGCACGACAGTTGCACGCAAGTGCTGCAAAAGACTAGGTAAAGTTAAAGGGCATTTTGAAGGGCGTGGCCCAGTAAGCCTTGCTAAAAAAGTTCCTCAGCAGCAAGACCCTGTTCGCGAAGGGGATTCCGTGATGCTAGCACAATGTTTGCAAGGCTATGAAGCACTTTTCCGTGCTAATTTGGTGTGATTTGGCCTGTGCCGATTGAATCTTCATAAGCGGAGTTATTGCTCAACATGGGTTGTGCGAAAGATACACATGCAGTTCGCGAAGGATGCGCGAAAGAAACTTTTTGCTTCGCGATAAATGGCCGTTTGCAGAGACAGGAATTGACAGCAAGCGGCATATGTAGATTTTTTCGTCGCCAGCATCACATCTAATCTAATTGTCTGGACCCACCACCAGATCATTTCCTCGGCTGACATGCCTTGAGTGCTGGGTGGAATTCACCCGGGCGATCTGTGCCGGTAGGAACCCATTTCGTTGCCACCAGCTCCTACGAGGCGTTTCAAAGGACACACAGGGCAGGCACGATGGCTGGATGCTCTGTGGCGTTGGGCACAAGCTTGCCTCATCAGCAGTACCTGCAGTAACGCGTGCCTGGGTTAAGCAGCAATGTTTTCATTCCGGATAATATTAAAAATAATTAGAACAAAAACAGAAGAAACTAAACAGCGAAAAAAAGAGCCCGCGACAAAAAGAAAAAACACTCGGGTCCACATTTTTATATGGACGCTCCATGCTGCATGGCGATCAGCATATGTACGATAATAGAGACATTTTTCGAGAGATTTGAGATAACACACGCACACACACACATATATATATAATATTCTCTTCGGACGATCTTAACAAGATTATGTCTTTCTATATCTATCTATATCTATCTATGGATATATATATATATATCTATTTATATATATATATACATGGACCCAGGGGTGCGGATGCCAAAGACTCATTTTAGGCGGTGTCATTGCAGTTGACTTGTCAATAGCTGTTTATCGATCCCCCTTGATTGAAGCTCTATATGGAAGGGAAGAACCCATGTCCGGATGAAATGATTCAACCCATACTATAAATGTTTCTTTATCATATTTTATGTGGTCTGGAATATGGGTACCATAATATACAAGTAATAAAGTGGGATGGAGAAACCTTAAAATTCAACGAGGTCTGCATACCACTATTTATAAACACATATGCGCACGAAAACATGATCAGAATTCCTTGTCCCGATTCTGCTGGGGCGCGAACGGTTCGCGAAAGTGTGGCGTGCGGGCAGTTTTCGGGTACCAGAATATTGACCAACTCCGAAAAGATTTGTATGAAATGGAACATAACATAAACCCAATGTGAATTTCAGTGGGCCCACTTCATAGCAGGTCCATTTCATAGAATAGGGAACGTCACAAACACCTATGTTGTTTATAAAAGTGCTGCTTCGAGTCTGATAACGTGTCCGAACATAAGCAATAATTTGGCTGTAACATATCTTCAGATACCTTCAAATATCCCCCTTGGAATTTCCTCTACAGAATCAAGAACGTTGGGTCCTGGAAAATGGTGCGTTTTAACCCCCTGCTTTGTTTAGGGGTACCTACCAGTGTCAACGCTTTCAATTGTATAGAGGACCTTGGGGCCTCTGATTCTATAGAGATTTCATGTTGAATACAGCACTGAGTCCTAGTCAGCAGAAAGCCTTAGCCACTGCGATTCTATAGTTGGATCTGTGCTCTTTGGGTGTATGTCATGTTCTTCAATTCTATAGAGAAGTATTGGCAGAACAAATTTCCCACAACAATTCGTTCATCATCATTGATCATCCTTGTATATAATCGAAGAGGTTGACAGTGAACACTTGGAGCCTTTGAGCTCTATAAAATTGGGAATGCATAAGGTAAGGGAGGCAAGAGCAACTGGAGCATTCAGGTCAGCTGTCAATGAATGACACTTGGGGAGCCTGATTTTATAGAAGGCCAACTAACCCCCCCAACCAAAAAACGGCTCTACGAGAGTGACTTGGGGGCAGCGATTCTAAAGAGATTGTAAACTTGAAAATACCTTGGGGTCTCTGATTCTATAGATGCATTTTCAGAAAGAGGGCCAATGTCTCCAGAATTATCACTATAAAAGTGTCAACACCGTGTGCAGCAGGTTGCAGGTGCGCTTGGGCTATATCACCCGCAAACGCGCTGTGGAAGCAGTCATGCAGCAGGAGCGCGAAAGTCGCCTCCGACGTGAGCAGGCCGAAGTGGTGGCCCAGCTCCAGCCATTGCAAAAGCCATTTTTGCCAGAAGTGGTTGCCCGAGTCGAAGACTGGGCCAAACAGTATTCCATTTTAGATTCTCGGTACAAATTTCTTGTGCTCCGGCGCCCTCGCGCGCTGGCAAAAGCACCTTGGCAAAATGCCTCCATTTCGTTTTGCCTACGTATATCCAGAAGCCTCCTTTCATTCAAACTGTCCAGGGTGCCACGGCCGCTGAGTTACAACATTCCGACAGAGATTCTCACGGCTTTATCCTGTTCGACAATTGCA
>CAMXCT020005054.1:8887-23851 GCA_947184155.2 Cladocopium goreaui | reverse complement strand
GAGCGTGAAACCAAAATGCGAGCGATCAAGAACAGGCTAACCGGCCTCCTTATAGAAGGGCCACTTGAACCCGGTCATGCACTCCTTGACACTACGGCAAGTATGATGCAGCTCAATGAAATCAAATACATTCCTCCTGAAAAATGCATAGCGAGGACCCATGAAGTTTTGAATCAAAAGTCGGCAACAAAACAGTTGGATATCTCAGCAGAGAGTTTGATTGTGAAGGAAAAGCAGGATACCCCCGACATGACAGTCACTTCAGCACTTCAAGTGCAAGAAGCTTTTCAGCGTCGCGGCATAGCGCTGGTGTTCGCCGACCTCATCACCCATGAGAGCTACACCAGGTACCTTATCACTCTTTTTGGACATTTGCATAGGGACCCACCTGCGGGATATGCCAGGACCAATGTGAGCCAGCTTGTGAATGCTGACAAATCTGTATGGCAGATGTTAATGGAGGAGGGTGTACGGCCCAAAAGGGATGAGACGGGGGTGCTTGCTTTGGATTCAAAGCTGTTGGAGAGTCTCCAGAGCTATCGTGTGTCCTTTTCCTTGCTGCCGATGATTGCCAAGAAAGACAGCACTCCGAGCCCATCCAAGACAGCCAAACCTTCTGTGAGCCATGGTGGAAAGGGTGCAAACTTGTCCGTGCAGAAACCCTGGATCAAGTCGAAAGGTGGCAAAAAAGGTGGCAAGGGAAAAGTTCGAGTGCCAAACCACATTTTCAAATTGGGTGGCACTGCGTCAAACCCAGCTGAAGAAGCGATTTGTTTTGGATTCAATAGCAGTTCAGGATGTTCAGAAGCAGCCGATGGAGCAAAGTGCAGACGTGGCCTCCACATCTGTGCAAAGTGCTATGGAATGCATGGAATCCAAAAGCACGAGTCCACTTGACTCAATGAGCAGCAGGCCGACGGTGAAATCCTTGCAAGTAATCCATCGAACCGATGTGTCAAGGGCCCAGACGTTTTTTCCAGTAACAATTTTTCAGTTTCAGTTGCTTCCAGTGATTCATGCAGAAAGCGTGTTGAAGATGGCAACTTAATTCAGCAGAGAACCAATCACACTTTAGCGATGACTGTTAGTGATGTTGGTGCCAGTTTTGATCACATTTGTGCAAACCCAACCAGCAGCAATGATTCAGCCTGCATAGCCGAAACCCAAGCGCATCGAGAAGAGCCTTCAGTTGGGAACCCAGCAGACTTGGATGGTGTAGTAAACCAAAACCTGTGTTCCGATGTCAATTCAATGCAAACTTCAGTTACAGATGGCTTTGCATTTAATGAGGAGCAGTTGACATGTCCAGTTGTTATTGAAATTTTTTGTGGCAGTGCCAGACTTACAGCCAGCCTCAAAGAGGTTGGGATAAAGGACGCATTTGGAGTAGATCACAAGCTTGACAAAGCTGTTGCAACGGCGAAACGTTTGGACCTTACTGTGGAGTCAGAGCAACGAGTTCTTTTGCAGTGGTTGGAATCACCGTTGGTTGTTGGAATTTTTCTGGCGCCTCCTTGCGGCACCTGTTCACTGGCTAGAAACATCAAGTTGCGTGATGCTACAGGGAAAATCATACCCGGCCCCAAGCCTCTGAGATCAGCTGAATGGCCGGAAGGTTTACCGGGTTTGGGGCCACGTGACAGAGAGAGAGTGTCAGCTGCAAACAAACTTTATGACTTTTTGGCGACACTGGTGGATTTAGCACATGAAAAAGGTTTGTTGGTTGTGGTGGAAAACCCTAGATCTTCTCTCTTTTGGCTTACGAGATTTTGGAAGAAAATCAGGGCGCCCTTACAATATTCGGCGCATCAGGCATGCGCTTACGGTGGAGAGAGACCCAAGTGGACGGTTTTGGCTTGGAATCATCCAGCTTTTTCCTCTATTTCCCTTTGCTGTCCAGGTGAATCAGATGTACACAGCCACAAACCTTGGGGCCTGGTACAATCAGAGTCAGGTTTTCATTTTTCTACAAGTGAAGAGACGGCGTACCCCAGAGGACTGGCTCATGCCATTGCGAGAGTGTTTGCATCCATTTTGTCAATGCATGGGTGGAAACCTCCTCTTGAACAAATGCAAGAACAGCCCGATGTGTCCTTGCGCTCCATGAGAGCCATTGCAACCGCGCAGCCAAAGGCATCAAAAATGCCGCCAATAGTCAGAGAGCACAAAAACGTGGTCTTGATCACGGGGCCTTTTACTGCACTTGCAACAGCACCAGTAGAACGCATGCAGAGGTTGAAACAAAGTTGGACTATTCCACCATCCTGTCAAGCAAATGTTGATCATTTACCTCCTGGTGCCCAGCTGTTGCGTACCACGCCATTGCGGTCAAATGGGGGTTTGTTACAGACCAAGCAGCCAGGAGTTGGTGTCTTCGAGCAAGCGTGGGGCATTCCATTTAGTCCAGATGAATTTATACAGGAAGCATTGGAGCGAGGGCATCCCAAATCTTTTTCTAGGCTGGTACCCCGAGTGTTACAAACTGCCATTGAGAACAACTTTGGCAAAGACGGATTGCACTCCTTACCTTTAAGTAGGATCCAATGGTTTGCAAAATGGACCGAAAGAGCCAAACAGCTTCAGCAGCGAGACATGGAGATCAAGAATGCACTTCCGGACCATGCAGCCAAGATTCTGGAAGCAAAACGTTTGGCCTTGTTTAAGGAAATTTTGGAAGAGCTTGAGTATCCCGATTTGGGTGCGTTTGATGAGCTGGTTGACGGAACTGACCTTGTGGGTGAAGTGAAGCCTTTTGGAATTTTTGAAAAATCATTCAAACCGGCGGAGAGAACAGTGCAGCAGTTGAGAGAAGCAAGCAAATCAGAACGAATGCTCAATTTCTTCAAGTGCTCTTCATCAGGGGACAAGGAAATCGATGACATTGTTTACAGAAAAACGTTGGAGGAAGTTGAGTTCGGTTGGGCCACAGGGCCTTTGCGGTTGGAAGATTTGCCGGTAGACGCTGTGATCAGCAGAAGATTCGGCCTTCGACAGCCAGGCAAGATCAGACTCATAGATGATCTCAGTGCTAGCGGAATTAACCAAACGGTGCAAACAGCGGAATCACCCAAACCACATTCTGCAGATTTCATTGCAGCCATGCTTTTGGCAGTGCTAAAAGTTAGCAAGGTTCAAAGCTGATGGGAAGGTCTTTTGATTTAAAAAGCGCTTATAAGCAACTCGCTATCTCACCAAACTCTTTGTCATTTGCGTTCGTAGCAGTCTACAACCCTGACAAAGCCAGAGCAGAGGTGTATCAATTGCTTGCAGCACCCTTCGGTGCAACCAGAAGTGTGTATTCATTTTTAAGGCTGTCGAATGCAGTTTGGTACATTGGGGTCAAAGCCCTCAACCTCGTATGGAGTTGTTTCTTCGACGACTACGTGGTCTTCAGCCGTGATGAGCATGTGAACAACGCGGAGCAGTCCGTGTCTCTTTTGTTTAAACTGCTTGGGTGGAAATTTGCTGAGGAAGGGGACAAGGCGGATACCTTTTGTAGAGAATTTGGTGCGCTTGGCATTCGCATCATTCTGGATGAAGCAGACAAAGGACTGGTCAAATTTACAAACACTGAGAAAAGATCCGCAGAGTTGATCGGCACAATAAACACCTTTTTGAGCAAGGGCAGCATGACAGTTCTGGAGGCGCAGAAGCTCAGGGGACGAATGCAATTCATGGATGGTCAGTTGTTTGGACGTTTGGGAAAATTATGTATGAGAGAGGTCACCAATCATGCATGTGATCCAAAAACTTCGAAACTGAGTACTAGGACGTACGATGCATTGAAACGGTTCATCATCTTCTTGGAGCATGCAGAGCCACGACGCTTACATCTGAGCACTGACGATGTTTGGCATATCTATACAGATGCATGTTATGAACCAACTTCATACGACTGGAAATGCGGTCTGGGAGGTGTCCTAGTAGGACCCAATGGAAAACAAGTCGCTTACTTTTCAATGTCATTGAGCGATGAACAGATGGAGCTTTTAGGATCTGAATCAAAGAAGACAATAATTTTCGAAGCGGAGCTTTTAGCTTTGGTGCTCGCTTTCTCAGTGTGGCGCGAGTACATTGCAGCCTTTTCTCTGATCTGTTTTGTGGATAATAACTCGGCGAGAGATGTCGCCATTTCTGGAAATGGTAGAAACATCACTGCAAATTGTTTGATTGAATTTTTGCTGAAACTGGAAATGTCGAGTTGCACAACACCCTGGTATGCAAGGATTCCTACGCCTTCAAACATTGCTGACGAACCCTCTAGAGGGGAAATACAGAGATTCATAAAATTCAAAGTGCCTGGTACGTCTGTCCAAGACGGTTTGCACGAAATCATGTTAGCACTGGCAGAGAACACGGTTATGAGGGGATCCTTACACTGAATTGCAGATACAAATCGGAAGCACCACTTGAAAGTTTTTCTTGCCAGCGATTTATTTGATTGCTGGATCTGGTGGCAACAACTTTGGAGCGACAGGTCGACGTTTCATACTTGCACAGCCCGTTGTCACTGGTGTAAGAAAAGGAGCGAGTGAGATCAGGAGTTTCGTTCAATTTTTCACAGTTGCAGGTCATTTGAGTTGCAAGATTTTTCATTTGATGCATCAACGATGCCAAGGGTTCTTTGTGTTTTTCTATAAGGGTTCGTGGTGATCATCAGCCTTAACTCTATGGGGTTCGTTTGCGTAGGGTAACTAGCAGCCACCAATACCAGAAATAAGTTTGCGGTCAACTTGTTGATAGCTCCTTATTTCTGGTGTTGGTGAGAGAACTTGTTCTCGTGCTGCTGGTTGCTCCTCCTTGTTGCTGTCTCCTCTATGCTGGCTGATGGATCACTCGAAGTAAACAAGTCAACCTTGGAACCTCGAACACTCAGTGCAAACGTTTTCAACAGTGTACAGTTCAACATTCATTTGCAGTCTTGCTTTACAATGCAGTTCAACTTGGTGAAGATCATGTTGGAACATTCAATGCTTGGCAACATTGGCTCCAAGGGACGGGTGGCGGGTAGCCTCTTACTTTTTTGGTAGAGGTTGCCCCACCCAACCCTCCCTTTGGTGCACCACTCATCCTTCGACTGAGTGGGCTCTTTTGACTTCCGACTTTGCGGCTGCACAGGTGGGGTTGGTACAGAAAAACCTGATCCTGCGTAATGAATCCTCACTGCAGTGGCTGTCAAAGTCAAGTCCTTTGTCTCCACAATCAAAAATATGCAAGTCCTCAAGTAGAGATGCGATTCCGCTGGAGTCAAATGAGCCAAAATCATAGTCTGAAGTTCAAACCAGCCAGGAAAATGGATAATGAAATGTTCCTGAGGGTTACACGTTGCAAACCGTTCCAGGCTGATCCACATACACAATGCCAAACAGGATCCACGAAATCAAACTCAATGCAAAAATGAACCCACTCCAGAAAAAACCGCAGTCTCGAGCTCGCACTGTAGCTGAGCTCACAGGCACCGGTCGGAGCGCCAAAGGGCTGTTGGCAGCAACGCGGCCCCGCTCCCTTGCACCCATGCAGACGCGCACAGCGCCGCGGAGATCTGAGTGAGTAAAAAGAAATTGTGAACAAATTAACTGAAATCCTGCTGACATACACAAAACAAGACAAGAAAATAAACACATGCAACCAAACAAGTTGACATGCAACCTCTACCAAAAAAGTAAGAGGCTACCCGCCACCCGTCCCTTGGAGCCAATGTTGCCAAGCATTGAATGTTCCAACATGATCTTCACCAAGTTGAACTGCATTGTAAAGCAAGACTGCAAATGAATGTTGAACTGTACACTGTTGAAAACGTTTGCACTGAGTGTTCGAGGTTCCAAGGTTGACTTGTTTACTTCGAGTGATCCATCAGCCAGCATAGAGGAGACAGCAACAAGGAGGAGCAACCAGCAGCACGAGAACAAGTTCTCTCACCAACACCAGAAAAAAGGAGCTATCAACAAGTTGACCGCAAACACGGTTGGGTTTGGATTGGATGCAACAAACCCCTGGACAATAACATCATGACATGATATCATACATCATGATTCATCATCGCGACCTGTCTGTCTACATATGACAATGTGTTTCTTTCTCCCACGAGTTGAATCATCGATGTATCAACACAAATAATAGTTAGAAGTAAAGGCCATCCTGAAAATCATTGCTCATTGATTCACCATTCCCACTGGCCAACATCGTCACGGTCACATGGTGGTGGCCATTCCCGCCGCTCCTCCAGGAACCCCTGCTGTGAAAACGATGGAGTTGAAGAGTTTGACGGCCGATTGGCCGAAGGAGGACCGTAAGTCCAGCCTCAGTTGGTTTCCGTGGCACCAAGTGGTAGGTTTCGTCGGGGCTTGTGAAGGGGAGCACATGACAATTGTCTTTAATATAGAAATAGGCTGACCATAATGAATCATCATCATCCAAAAAGATCTCGATGATTTTTGGTTTGAGTAGACATAGTGGTCATTCGATATGATACGCATACTGTTTTCCGGATTCATGTGTTCAATTTTGTACAATTGTGCAACTTTACAACTACCTATTATCTAGTTACTGGTTCTTTAGATTTCTGACATTGCTTGCTACCTATGTTCTTTAGTAAACAATGCCATTGCACTACCCGAGCCGTAATAATATTTTTGTCTCCAGTGGCTGCTCTATGATACATCTACGCAACATCGGATGCCGGTGTCCTCAGCAACTCAGCGACTCTGCATTTGGTTGACATTTACTCAGGTACAATCGTGATGATGACATCATCAGCTATATCACTAATTCCAAAAGCTACCATACAGATGGGTCAATTACAAAACAACTATATATTTGGTTGTAGTGGATATGGACACTCACCAATGCTGTGACCCGTTGACGCGACTGTCAAAAAACAAACTGTACTGGGTCGTTCGTTGACTTGTCGCACAGCGATTGCAGGATGCACGTAGCATCAATTGATCTGCTGGACCCTTGGCAACCTATCTATGATCGGGATTTGGGAAGTGCCGGAAATGCGTCTTCATGACGGCGCTTCCGTGGGCTCACACTAAACGATGGTTGCTTTCGGTGGCCGTGCTGTGCATTCAAGCTACGGTCACGATCCAGCTTAAATTTTTGCATTGCCATCACATCGGGATCCATCATCACTTGAGTAAGAACATACAAAAGTGCCATGCCACTGATCGTCACGTGCATGGAATTACCGGCTTGGTGCAATGTTGCTCTCCGTGATGATTTGGGGAGGTCCAAGGAAAGACCATTGATCTCGGCTACCCGTCTCAAAGCATAGCTGTTGCAGCATTTCCCATAGCTGTGTACAGGGTCAATGGGAAACCCTTGGGATGAAAAGGTTTCCAACCCTGTCATCCACCGACGGTGCCGAGAGCTCATCATGAGGTTGATGGACGCGATCAGGGTCATCATAGCCTCACAGGGATATTGTGTTAGTGTTTTGTCACTGGTCGATGTGGTCACATGGTGACGTGATTCATACCAAACCTCTTACTACATAAAGCAGTACCCAACTTCTTCTCAAACACATCTAACTGTCTAAATGTTGTAATAATCATTACCGTGGTTTCATGAATGCCAAATAACCACCAAAAAATGATATACACTCCCATCATGTGACCTGTCCACGAGCATACATTGGAGTAACATCAGGATCTTGGTTGAGACTGTAGCAACTGTTGGGGAACTTGGCCATGTAAGTTTGATAGAACTTCTGTTCACTTGTAGTCAAACATGCTTCCCAAACTGAACTTCCATCGTCCATGATGTCTCCGAGTTGGGGTGGCTCACGTTGACTTGAACTGTCAACTCCTGTCTTCCATCGCGACTCAGGACGCGATGCGGCCCACGTCAACTCTTCTTGTAGATCGCCAGCATCTTTCCTGGCAATTGGTAATTGCGGTGGTGGGCGATGGATGATTTGAATTGGGTGACAATCCTTGACATATATATATATATACATATGCATATATCGTTATATTGATTACAATATGCATATATAAATATAATGATAGTGATGTACTATCTTTGAGAACACATAATTCTTCTGTGCAAAACAATAACTAACTGTAATAATATGATCAAGTGGAGTAAAGGGTTACCTGATCCCACCGGTGACAGCCACACGATTGGATGGATTCCCATTAGTAGATTGAAAAGATAATACACACAGTACATACATACATACATACATACATACATACATACAGACATACATACAGACAGACATACAAACCGAGATTCTCAGACTCTTCTGATTGCCACCAAAACATGGTCCAATCACCCACAACTTCCGGTGCGAAGAACAACTTTGAAAAAATGTTGAAGACGGACCGGAAGCCCAACGTCTTTGCACGATGTCTGCCCCTTGGAGGTAAAGGGCAGCTAAGGACTGATGTCAAAACAAAAACAATATCATTCATGGGATTGGTGAACCTCTCTGTTTTTGTAAACAACATGTAGCTGAAAACATTAAATATCGTGCACATAGCATTTATGTAACTAAACATCATCATGATATGTCGTAAGTAGTTAACATAAAAATACCTGTAGCCTGTAGTATACAGCACAAAGCGGTGGTGGAAGTTGCAAAAAGAGGAGACTTATAGGAGAGCGTTAAGAGAGCGTGGTTGTTATGAATCATGGATGGCAGAGCGACTCTACGGTGGACCGACAAACATAACATATCCACCGACAAGGCACACAGCCCACTGTCGGTTCCTGGCAATCGGCCATCCGAACTGTATGGGTGACAGGACTACGAAAGTCCAGTCCCATGCCCCGAGCACTTCTGTGAATATGGAGCGATCAAATTGATCCACACACTCCTGAATCACAATGGGCTCTCCCAATGCTATCCTCATGGCTGCCCATACGAGGAAAAAACAGAAGGGAAGGGACTTCTGGCGTTCCTGCAAGCCCATCGGTGAATCTGCCGTGCAAGGAGTGCCTGCCACATGTAACATTGCACCTTCTTCTGGTGTGCACAGTCGGCCATGTGCCACACAGTGAGCCTTCATGCTTGTCTTCAACGCACGTTTGTTGATCACTTGTTCTTTCAGGCGATCAATGGTTCCTGTGTCTTTCATGTGCTGGAGCTCATTCCCCAATCCTGGAACAAGAAAGCTTGCAGTGTTTCCGAATAAGCATTTTGGAGGGAACGGATGCACTTGTAGTTCATGTTGCGCTTGGCGGTCCCACTCCTTATCAATGCGCTGATCATAAACCATTTACGTATATGGATGTTTACCAATGTTACTGTGAATCATTGAACAATGCTTGATTTGATGATAATGATCACATGTATTTTTGGTGAACCGGACTAATAAACATACCAAAAATGCTATTAAGCATATCTATAAACCTGACCTGCTACAAAATCACGGATACATAGATAAGTGGCGACCCCATACAGATGTTGTGGATGTTCCACATCAGTGCCAGTAATGTATGATGCTGCGTATCGAAGTTGGGCGAAGGCACTGCCTGGACTGTCAATGCCGCTAAACGATGTGGAGTAGGATGTCAACTCCATCCGCTGACAAAGCCGCTGGATAGACAATAGATCATCAGTTGGCCCCGCATCTGAACATACAAACTTTTCATCAATGTCAAGGTTGTTCATGGATTGATCCTGGTAATCGGCCGGCAAGTTCTTGTATGTGTTCAAAAAACGTTCGGGCCATCCTGAGAATGAATGGTTCGTAAAATAACCAGATACATTTGGAATACATTGGGGGTTGTGAAATCTTTGGTTTGGTTAACAAAGCATTTGCCAAAAACAAAAATACATCATGTACCCGAAATTCTGTGTAGCTCCGTCATGATTTCTTTCATGCCATGCCCGTCGGATGTTCCAGTTGATTTTACATCCACTGGCTGTAGTGCCGACGGCGGAGGTGCATTCGCTGCATTCACTTTGTGCTGTGCCGCATGGACGGACACTGGTACCTGAGGAAGCTTGGCATCCTCATCATCAGGCCCGGTGGTCCTGGGCTGCGGTTGCATTGGATGGTGGGCTTTAGTCATTAGTCTTATCATTGTATGGTAAACGGATGACGGATGATCAATGGCCAAGTATATTTGAATGCTCGCATTGGAATCAAACAGGTTCGGTTTCAGCATCAACACATGATCTAATATTGACAAAAACAACCAACTCATAAGTACAGATACCAAGAATCTCGGCAACTGGTTTTTCGGTCGGTGAACCAGGTTGGGGGATATTGGTCTCATCACTGGAATGATTGTCAGCTGCATCGACTGAGTCAGCTGTTGGTTGAACCGTCTGATCAGCACCCGTGTGTTGCTCAAAGGCCTCCACTTCAACCACATTGTTTAGGTCACCAGTCTGTTGATCAGCACTCCCCACATCCATTGATACATCTTTCTGATCATTCTCCATGCCACCCTCATGACTCTCATGTTGATGCACTGGTTCAATTCCGTCACCAGCGTTGTGTTGTGTTTCAACACCAACATCTTCAACACTGGTTTCTTTGGCAACTGTTGGAACATCAGTATCATCAACATCATTCCTTTTGAGATCGGATTGCGTCCCTGTATGTTCACTTTGTTCACTGGTAACATGTGGGACTGAACTTGACGGTTCTGCTGGCACACCTGAAGACTGTGCTGCCCCTGCAGTGTCACTAGCATCAGTATTGCCAGGCGTAGCTACAGGTGCACGGAAAAACTCTTGTTTCTCCCTGATGGTCCCCGCCGTAGGAGGCACATGATGAACTGTAGCACTCCCATACCCAGAGCGTTGTCTAACAGATAACAGCTCGTAAGTCAATGGACCCTTGGGTTTGTAGTATTCCAGCACAACTGCAAACAACTTGGTCGTACCCTGATCGACGCCCAGCTTTCGTTTGATGCCTTGTATGGATTTGAATTTTTGTTTGACATGAGGAGGCATTGACTCAAAATGATCAGCTTTGCCATCATGGATCGTAAGCACTGTCACGGACTGTGCAAAACCATGCACAACCATCAACTTGTCTTGTTTGCCAAGAATGGTCCCAAGCCCCTCCGTTCCAAAACTAGCACCTGGCTTCGTGGTTCTGTAAAGGACCACGACATCAGACGGAGTCCTTGGTAGATCATCGTGCCCTTGCTGCACCACGATCCACGTTGGTTGTGGAGTCTGAGACACATGAGGAGTCGCCATGATGCGTCAGGGCGATAGCACAAGGTCTTGGCTTGTACTGTTGATGTGTTTGACGAAGGGATTGTTTATGTTTTATTGGTTTTCTTATATGTATGTATGTATGTATGTGTACATATATTTATATATATATGCCAATAAGCTAGCTACACCAGCTACACCAAATTATAGTCGAATATACTGCCATCATTGGATGTGGGCTTCACTGCGAGCCATTGCGAAACTGATGTAACCTTCTTCACATGATGCCACTATAATTGCACCAGATCAATATCATAATTCTGTTGTTCTCTTATGGTTTCAAAGTTTCAAGTAACATTTGTGATATAATTATTTCCATTCGAACACACAGCTCTCATAATTATGATGTTTATCATTCAGATGCATAAAACTTATGATATGAAAATCTTACCCTCATGGTCTGCACCAAAATGAATGTCCTGCTACCTTTGACTTAGGGATATCAATCCTAGGCCTCTACATCCTAGGAACCACATCCTAGGCTGCAACACCTAGCAAACCAATCCCTAGGCTACCAAGCCCCTAGGAACCCCATCCCTAGGCCACCAAGCCCTAGGAACCTCATCCCTAGGCTACCAAGCCCCTAGGAACGAAGTTTGACTTCTAAACTTCCTTCGGCAAACATCTACAAATCATTTCATATTTGGCTGGTAGGATGATCCACCAACACATGATGGATCATCACCGGCCATCATGGGCCCAGCCAAGGTGATTTTGGTGGTGTCCATCAGTGCTGGTGGAGTTCTCTCCTGCCTTTGCGTGGGCATGTACATGTACGTCCAGCGTGAGAAGCCACTTGACATGACGTAGAACATGTATGACGACATAAATATTAATTAATTATAATAATTATAAACTATATACGTATATAGTATAGTATATTTAAATAAATAAATAAACAAATAAATATATATATATAAACATATGGCTGTGTCTTTTTCTAACATTTTCTAACGTTTGCAGATTTTAGAAAAGGCATGGTGTTCGAGTTGTGCGAATCATACCCCCGAATCATATCCCGAATCATGCCCCCGAATCATACCCCAAAGAGCACGATTGTGAATGTTTCTTTTGGGATTGTTTGGGATTGCAGTGGCCTCACTAGTTTTAATGGACCAGACAAGCTAATTGACCAGTGTGGACCAGATCCGATACTCCCTGGCTACCTTCACATACCTTCACGACATGAGTGGTGAATCTTCTCCACGCGCACATCATTATCCCTAAGCTGGCTGGCTCTGGGCCAGGTGGCTGGCTAGTGGCGGCTGGCTGGCTGCGTGGCTGGCTAGGTGGCTATGGCAGTTGCTGCTGCTGGTTGGGTGGCCGCTGGCTGGCTGCGTGGCTGGCTAGGTGGCTAGGTGGCTAGGTGGCTAGGTGGCTAGGTGGCGGGCTCTCCTGATGTACTTCACATGCTTGCTGTGTTGTCTGATGAGGCCGATGAGCCTGATGAGGAGGATGACTCCGGCCGTGGCTGGCTAGCTGGCTGGCTGGCTGGCAGGCAACCCAAAATCCGCCGAAGAGGAGCATTAGCCTAACCGTAGCTGAGCTAAGGGTATACATCAGAAGAACATCCAGAAGACAGTCCGGCAGGCCGGCGGATATAAATCATAGATGTGTCTTTATTTAGATCTTATATTCTTCATGGTCAGGTCCGGTCCAAGGTCGCCTGACAGGTCGAGCCATTGCAGCCATTAAGTAGCAGGCGTGGTAGGTTGCCGGTGGGAAAAAGAGACTCAAGCAACAAAGCTTCCTGAATTCAAAAAAAGGGGTTTCCGAATCATACCCGAATCATACCTCAAACTTCCCAATTCTGAACCTTGGTACATTTGCAAGATCAGAACTTGTGTTTTGTGAGCATAAATCTTTCTTCGCAACCACTGGCCACGGGCAGCGGCATCCTGCAATGGTACCAACATGCCAACTCCAAAGCGCACACGCCGCTTTAACTGCAGCACCTTGAAGCCGCACCCTGCAGCGGCACCAGCAGGCCAGCTCCAGAGCGGACACGCCACTCTAACAGCTGCACCCTCCAGCAGCAGCGTGCAGCAGCACCCTTCACTAGCACCCTTGCAGCACGAGTTGGGTACAATACGTACCCTCCTTGCAGCACCCTCAAGCATCACCCTGGAGCCCGACAGCCAGCACCCTCAAGCAGCACCTTCCACCGGCATCCGCTCACCAGCATGCCCGCCCCAAAGCATGGCTTAAAGCGCGCGCGCACACACACACACACCCACACCCACACCCACACCCACACCCACACGCACACGCACACGCACACGCACACGCACACGCACACGCACACGCACACGCACACGCACACGCACCAAGTTACAAGTTACAGCCAAAAAGCACACGCACACGCACACGCCAACACCCACACGCGCACGCACACACGCACAAAACACAACCGAAGATAAAAAACCAAACAAAACACAAACACGCAAAAGCACACGTCAACACGCGAACAGCACACAACGGCGACACCGAGCAAGGGGGGGGGGGCCCAAACGCGCACGCGCACGCGCACAGCGGCACACGCCACACGCACACGCAACCAACGCACAAGGCCACCCACCCACCCACCCACCCAACCACCCACACACACACACACACCAACCACCACTCTGACACCTGTACAGCAAGCAACACCCTGCACCAGCACCTTGCAGCGGCACTCCAACGGCACCACCATGCCCGCTCCAAAGCGCACACACCACTCTGACAGCAGCACGCACAGCGGCAACAGCATGCCGCTCCAGGTATGGTATAAGTACTAACATTTGAAACATTTTGGGGGTAAGTGTGGGTAAACAACCATACATGGAGGATGATGGGGAAACACTAAATCAAGGTCCGCGAATCATACCCACGAATCATACCCCAAATCATACCCACGAATCATACCCCTAGACAAGCATCCCGGATTGCATGCGGCATTTCGAGACATACCCATATGTTTAAAAAGCATCATATATACATCCACACACACACACACATATATATATATATACAGATCCATATATCTGTAAATAGATATATATATATTTATTTATTTATTTTTAATATCATATATATATATAACATTATATATATTACATCATATATAACTATATTTATATTAATATATACATATATCATATATCTATATACATACATGCGAATAGAGTGTAGGCTACGTACGATTGTATATTCACATATAATTCGACACTCTAGGATCCAATGCCAAAGGGGTATATCAAACTGGCCTCTTTGGCTCAAGACCCACTGCAGTACCGGAAAAGGGCAAAGCCATGCGGAAGCCGCTGTCCATGCGTCGTCACCTTTGAAGAGAACCACTTCAAGAACCAACATCAATACATAATCGGAGAGCTAACCTCTGATTCACAGGTTATCAGCCGTAGGACTCCTACGGAGCCTACGAGCGGGTAGCCGCGGGCCTTACAGATGACTGAACAGGATAGCAGCGATAATGCATTTTCTTTCTCTGGACATGCCGTTGCACCAGCTGCCGGCACGCAGTCAAATTCTTCACAGAGTATCGACACTGGTGGAAGCGATGCCTCAGAACTGAGAACAAGCCTACCCAGGCGACCTCTGGTTGCTCCTAGAGGGAGACAAATTTCGACAATGCAAGCAATTGAAGATAGGGACAGCACACCTGGAAAGAGAAGATCATCTGCACGACAATTGTCGCCTCCGATGACTCCAAGGACCAAGGCAAAGACTACGTCGTCGAATCCGCTTTCACCGATTCAGGACGCTACTCCATCAGG
>CAMXCT020005053.1:0-23855 GCA_947184155.2 Cladocopium goreaui | reverse complement strand
TGTTGAATAAAAGTAATTATCCCAGTCGGTCCAGACTGTTTGATCAGTTTTGAAGTTGTCCCAGAGATTTCTGTCATGTTTTGTGAGTTTAAGATGTGACTGACTGCACCACAGAATCATCGATTTTGCACCGATGGCACCTGGCCAGGCGGCCTTGGCTCGTCGCGGTTTCTTTTATTTGACGCCCGTGCAGCAATGCTCTCTGCCACTGATGCGAGGTTTGTTGGCCACAGGGATTGGTTTAAGGGAAAATTGAAACTGGAAATTTCTATATTATATTGGAAAAAATCTGGAAAATTTCTGGTTTAGGGAATCCCCCTTCTATATTTTATTGGAAAAGCTGTGCTTTCCTGGAGATTTTCCAACCAATCCATTGGTGCTTTGAGTTATGTTCCATCCAGGATGATCCCCATCGAATTTGACCTATTCAAATGGCATTTTTTTTGGGGGTATACGGTATACTCCCTTTTCAGACCTAAATAACCTATAAAATAAGCATGTTTCATAGTATATGTTTTTGCTTGTCACCCACGTGAATTGTGAATTGTGAATTTTGACCTTGGAGCCTCAAACACACCATTGATGGTTTCTGATTGGACATTCTGAATCTCATTGATTGCATCGATGTTTCATGACCTGGATCAAGACAAAAAGAATTAAGCCCTAATAGCAGTGATTTCAGGAGAGAAGAGTACATAATTAGTAGGAGCTCTTCTATCGTTTTTGGGGACACTCATACTCATTACATCTCATTAGATTCATTACTGCTTTCTTGCTTGCTTGGTTCCATCCCATCCTTTGTATTGCGTGATGGTTCCCAATTTTAAGAAACATCCGATTCGGATCTTTTTCCTGTCTGAAACTTTGCAATGTTGAGATAGGTTGGATATCCCCCAATATCCCGTTGTATATACATAACATAGGGATTACAGTTCTATTAAACCACCATTAAATCCCATTACATCCGTATTCAATCCCATTATATGAACCCCTCTGCCAGATGGGCACGACTTCATGGCTTCAGCTTTCACCGGCTCCGGCAAGTCGCATGGCTTTGCCTCGAAATGGAATGTACCATGAGGATCCATGAAGTATGCTCCATTGTATGGCAATTTCATCGGGAAAATTGGGGAAAATATGGGAAACATGTGTGATATATAGTAATGTATGTATGTATGTATATATATATATAGCATAAATATATATACTATAGAACTAAGCTAAGTAAGCATAAAAAGCGATGGGGTAAATAACCAACCATAGTCTTAAGTCGAAAACAGGGGATTTGACCATCAACTGTGTGGATTTTGTAAAAATAAACGAGGATATTATGGGAATAGTTTATAACCAACCAACTTGGGATACCTCATTTTTTTGACCTTTTGAGTAGGGATTGTGATGATGAACCAGTGGATGGAATGGTGTGGTTTTGGGTGTAGCACATTCGCGACATTTACTCCAAAGATTTTGACCGAACTAAGGTTAAGCGAGTGTCAATAAGATTCTATAGGTGCAACCGTGAACACAATCCGGATATTGCACCTTACTAGACTTTTCTGAGTGCAGGGATAGTACCAATAATGACTAGATAAGCCACTTGGATCCCTTTGGTGAAGGCTGGGTGTGAATCTTCAAGTACGATCTTGTGAAGGAATATGAGGCTCAGCATTATGCACCCTCAAGTTGGATGTGTGCAGCTCGGGGACCACACTAAGGACCACCGCATACCTGCTGCCCATTCTCAAAAGCTTGAACGAGGTGCTCTGCCGTGCCACAACCTTCCCATGATGATTTTCTTGGCCAGGGAGCTTGAGCAAAATTGCCTTGGGGCACATGTTTTACAGTGTTTTACTGTTAAGCAACAAAAACAGCTGGTTTTTCCACAATTTTGGAGCTGGAGATAGCAGTTTCCAGATGTTTCCAGCGGCTCGATTTTTTTGAACAAATCTGAGCAGTGTGGAGATGACCTGTCTACCAGAGTATAATAAACATATCCAATGATAATACACTCATAATGAGAATAATCATGTGATTTCCCTGATGATACTCATGAGTATAATAATGATAATTGAAACATAGATAATAGTAAATAACAGCAATGGTAGGACTTTAATAGGTATACGGTATACGGTATACATATATTATATATACACAGTATAATGATAATGATAAGACATGATGATGCTCCCCACGACCGAGATAGACTGCAGGCCATCCATGTCCATCCCATTAGGGTTCTAACCAACCAATGTTCGGGATGATCGCAACCTCCGCCCAGGGTGCCCGTCTGGTGCCTGGAATTCAAGTGGCCAGTCACTACAAAACGAAGGACGTGAGAACTTGGGGATGCTGAGATGACTCAATTAGACATCCAACTGCAACATGGTTCAATTACATATCAATCTAGCACACCTTTGTATTGTAGTCTATATAATTCTATATAATTCTATAATTACATATATATATATATTATATATATACTATGTATATATATATATGCACCACCAATAATTTGTCTTCATCCTCAAACCCATCGATGTGCTGCCCTGTTAAGGGCCTTAAGCGATAACCTAAACCTGAGGACGGCTTGGAGCCACAACCAAGGAGCAACCAGTCTTGGACGGCTCCATATCCATACGCATGGGTATATACTTGGAACCCACATGACCCCTATGTCGGTTTCCATGGGTCAACCCCTCCGAAATCAGGGTCCATAGAAACCTCACTGGCTGACTGACCATAGATCATATACTTCATGGGAGCCACCCCAATTCACAATACAAACAAATATCATAATGATGGTACAATTCACAATAGGTCACCATCAAATGATAGTAATGTAATTCTCAATATATCACTATGATTCATGATGTGTCAATATATCATTATCTATCAATCTATCAATCTATCACAATCAATCATTGCAATAATATAATAATCTATAAAGATATCATTATGATTATGATCCAACATCATTATTATCTCTGGCTATTGCATTATGATACTAAATTATAGATATGGGTATGGATCAATACCTATATTAATACCATTTTTAGAGGGATGAACATCCATTTACCAGCTATTTTTATGTTCACCAGGGGTACAAGGTTTTGACCCACTGCCATATGATATCACTATGATCTAATGATTCCCAGATGTTCGACTTCGAAATGAACAAAACACTGGAAGCCCAGGACGGCAGTCGTAGCGCCTGAAAGCCCAGAAAAGAGGGCATCGCTGCAGCTGGATTGGCTGATGGTCCAACCAGATCCACCAGATCCACCATACAGTTGTTGATGATACATCAGCCAATCTTTATAGATTATGGTGAACATTGTATGTTCATGGATCTTTATAGATACATACCAGATACATCAACATTGTTTATGTTTGAACATACATCTTATTGTTTTCCAATTTCAACAAACATAAACATGTATTATATGTCATATATAAATAATAACAATAAACATGTATATATATATATATCATATGTTTTTTGTTTATGATATGTTTTCCAATTTCATGGATTTCAACATGTTTTTGTGAACAGCAAGGAGGTCCCCCTGGAAGATCTCGTTGCTTGTGCCTCTCAGCCCCAAGATGGGGGAAAATGCCCCAAAAATCGGTAACACGATCCCAGTTAGCCTTTGGTGGTCAAACGTGGCAATTGAGAATCCTCCATGAATATCCCGAAATGGTGTTTTAATGGGAAATTTATTGAATAATTGCCATGTTTGGTTACCAGAGGCTAGCTTGTACGTGTCCCCTTTCTGTTTGTTGACTTTCCCTGCGACTCCATCGTTCTTTGATTCTTCTCACAATTGACTAACAACCCTCTTTTGTTATTTTTGTTTTTGGTCAGATTCCGCAATCTTTGGAGAAACAAGACACCTTGTCAGCCAAATTCCGGCAATTGAATCCTCCATTCGTACTCATTGTGCTATTGTTTTTCAGTCCCTGATTCTTGCACTTTATATTTAGTTTTTGTTGCTGAGTGCTTCTATTTGCCAACATTCAGTCCCTGCTAAAAGCAGGTTATAATGGTTATCCTCTGGTAAACTAACATAGCTATGGAAAATCACCATTTTTCATGGGAAAATCCACTATTAATGGCCATTTTCAATAGCTATCTTACATTACCAGAGGTTATATCCATGATTTTCTCATCCGCGGAAACCCAGGCACGGCCAAGCATCGCCACAGTGCGCGGCCGGGTGCTCGGTGGCTTTGGAAAAAGCCCCCAGAAACCATGGTGGATGTAGGGACGGGTGTGGGACCATGGAATGGGGGCGTTTAAGATTACCCTCTGGTAATGTCAAGATAGCTATTGACAATGGCCATTTATAGTGAGTTTTCCCATGAAAAATGGTGATTTTCCATAGTTATGTTCGTTTACCAGAGGGTATATATCTCCACTTATCAATCAGTCATTAGATCATTGATTCATAGTCCACATTGTTTGGTTCGATCCACAGGATGTGAAGTGACCATCGGGAATATTCCCAGCGTGGATGCGGACGCCTGGCAAAATCCTGGCAAACCAAACCAATCCATTGCCCGTTGCTGCATTAAGCCCCCATGTTTGCTGATAATCCCATAATCCATAGATAATGCCATAGATAATCCATAGATAATCCCAATCTTAATCCCATTCCATGATAATCCCATAGATAATCCCATTGATACTCCATAGATGTTTCCTCATGTTCCACTGTTTTTCTCTCCAAATCGAGGATTTTCTGCGGCGCGAATACATCGAACTCAATGGACCATGATACCATGCTTTCCGTGGCCAAATCTTCAATGACCGGGGAAAAAAAAACCATCAGCCATGAAATCCCCATGTGTCATAGTTAAATCCATATTACATCATATATGTCATTTTATTCCATATTCTCATTTTTTCATACTTATATAAATCCATATATATATATATATCATTTTGTTCCATATTGTTCCATATTATTCCATAATTACCCTCTGGTTAACTAACATATGGAAAATCACCATTTTTCATGGGTAAAATCAACTAGTTCTATGGCCATTTTCTATGTCGCAAACTTTCTGAACGCAGGCGTCCATCCATGCCTGGGATGTGTAACCCCAAATTGCATCAGAAAAAGAACACCCAATACCCTCTGGTAAACTAACATAGCTATAGAACATCACCATTTTTAATGGGAAAACTCACTATAAATGGCAATTTTCAATAGCTATGTTAAATTACCAGAGGGTAATCAACATTAAGAAACCATCTCTGGGTGCTTTGGCGAGATTGAACAAAATTACTCCAAGTAACCAGAGGGTAAATCCCCCATATTTCAATAGTTCCGTGTCCAGATTCGGTCACGGTGAGGCATGAAGAATGGTTTGGGGGCCCTCGAGTTCGAAGAAGCCACTGGCAAGGCGCGCGTTTCATGGGGGTACCACGAGAGCTGGATGGTTTACCCTCTGGTAAACATACCAAAAGCTATTGAAAATGGCCCATTTATAGTGGATTTACCCATAAAAAATGGTGATTTTCCGTGGTTTTGTTAGTTTACCGGAGGGTATTTCATGGAAAGTCCTATCAAAGTGGATAAACTCATGTGGGTAAAACAATGTCACAAATCATCCCCCAGTCATCACCATTTTTATAGGTGGGACTGAAACCATTCCCAAAATGGGTGGTTTATCGTGGTTTCACCCACAGTATATAAATATTCAATGGATTTGTTTTTTACAAGAAATAGGGTATGCAGGTTCCTATTGTTCATTGAGTTCTTGTCCAACTGAAAAACAATGTTTTTTGTTTACCAGCAAATAATGAAAGAACCACCCATTACAAAGCATAGTAGAGGGTCACTATCACAAAGAATCACAGGATATCGCAAGTGGGGGTATTCCCATTGAAATATGTTTTTTCTTGCGATGAAACACATCAAGAAGAAAACCAACTCGTTCAGATCCAACATCCAGCAACAAACAACTGGAACTTGAAGATGATAACCACAGCAATATGTGGCTCTAACAAATGACTGAAGACATGAGAATATTGACCTTGACGACCGAGGTGCCCCTTCTAATGAACAGCCTCCACAAAGCATGGTTCAGACTCTGACAATTTCGGCGTCTCAAACAATAATTAATTGGTAGTTGAGTGAACTATCAACAATCATTTTGCGATTTGTGATTATTGTTTTTGTAGGATCATCTCCCATCGGATGCAGTGGCCAGGCACATCGCCAGTTGGTACCGGTGGATTGGGTGGTTGGCTCGTGGGGGCCCTTGGGCAACTGGGGGTGTGGCTGAGGCCTACTGGTAGGGCCTAGACCTCAATGTACCATACAGATTTGCCTCCAAAAAAATGAAACTTCTGGCATTCTCTACACTCTTTCTGGGTTATTTTCAAGGTCCAGTGGAGTTGTTTCAGGATATCCTATGTCCTATGTTCAGAATAAAAGTTCGGTTTCCTGCAATTTTCCTTTGAATCAAACATGACCTTTTTCTGTGTGGATCTGTGCCCCAAGGCCTTGACCCAAAGCCACAAAAATAAGCTCCCCGAAATTCAGCGGCGTATCATGTTTCACATATGTTTCCCATTTGAACGCCACAAACTAAGGACAAGTATTTCAAGGCCATCATTTTTCCCATTGTTTCCCGTTCTGTCCCATTTAAATGTCATAACTACCCTCTGGTAAACTAACATAACTATGGAAAATCACAATTTTCAATGGGTAAATCCATTATAAATGGCCATTTTCAATAGCTATGTTAGTTTACCAGAGGGTAAAGTCAAAGCCATTTCTGGTATCAGACACGCTGCGCCTCAGGCCGGAGGCACCTTTGAGGAGGCAGAGTGACCATCAGCGGGGGGACGGTTGATCAGATGTATCACTATATCACATAGGGCATACGCATGTATATATATATATACTTACTGTATATATATATATGATAACAGAATACAATACAATATAATATGATAATATATATATATATATCAATATAAACATACATACACACTGTTAATTTATACATATATACTATATATATACTGTATATCAGTTTCACATCCAATGTACTAGTGTTTATATTCGCTTCCCCAGAAAAAAAATGGAACAGAAAAAACACAAACACGATCACACATCACGGGCGGCGGAATGTGGCGGATCCCATCTACCCCTTGGCAGCTCCGAGGCGATGGCAAGGCCCCGCCTTACCTGGTGCCATTGTCCTCGTTCCCACCAGAGAACTCTGTGAACAGGCGCGCAACTGGAGAGTTGGAGCGCTGTGTACCACTTTGGTTCCGCTTTCCTCAGCAAAACTGGGGGGGTTCGCATGGGTGATTTTTGTGAAATCTGCCGAATCCTCAAGATTCCAAGAACATGATTTGGCACGGCTGGCTGACCAAGCCTCAGAAACGATGCTTACGGAACCAAACAAAAAAGAGGAGGATTACACACTGTGATGGTCAAGACGCATGGATTCTCCCCACTAAAACAATCTAAGATGGGAGTTTTCCTGGAAGATGCGAGGTGCATTTGGAGACCAAAGAGTTTCTGCACTTTTCACCTCTCAGAAGTGTTGGAAACTCAAGGGACCAAGCTGGGCTACCACAAGACATGTGGACTTGCAGACTTGGGAACTTGGGAAGTATTGCTGCTACTATGACTACTGTTAATGTGGTATATAAAATATAAACCCAACTTAATCAAACATGCCGGATTTCATCAGAAATGCCCATGGATGTTTATTCCTTTGTATTGCTGGGTTAATTTATCCCACTACTCGTACCACTATGATTTGTGCAGTCTCCAACAAAGCAGTTGGTTGATGATTACAGATAGTTATATGACCTCTCATACATATATATCTATATCGTGTATGTATGTATGTAAATTATGCATATATTGGAGACTATCCCAATCCATGAACTGAGAATCTCCCTGAAAAGGATTTCCATATTCTTCCTCCCTTTTTGAAGAGCATTATATACATTGAATTGAGTGTAGTACCACAAAACCCCATCAAACTATAACACCCCGTGATTTCAAGGATTTTTTTCAATACACCTACAATGTGGGGCCCCCGAGATAGCTAAGTTGGTTTATAACTCCCATAACTATGGTTTATGATATACCTATAACATCCTATAACTATGTATATAGTGAATGGGGTTTATAAACCAACTTAGCTATCTAGGGGGCCCCACATTGTAGTCGGTTTTTGCGACCCCCGCAGTTCCAAAGGTGGCTCTGTTCGGCGATGCCAACCTTCGCTCGCAATTTCGCATCACGGCAGCAGGGAAAGCGCGGTTGCAGAACCGAATGTCAACTGCTTGGGAGCTCCAAACTTCCAGATACTGGGTGTCCTTTGGTAGTTTTGACCGGTAAATCAATTACACATGGACATGGGACATTCAAGGTGGCCATGTCGTATTACCACGGTAAATCATAGGGCTACCCATCCTTTTTTTCTGGGGGGCTGAAGCACGTCAAGTGTCTTGTTCTGTCATAGTCTGCCTTGGTTGGAGAATCCCAGGACATTGGCAACTCAATGACTAGCCGCTAGCCGCCAGCCATGGTCACCATGCGTCACCATGCGTCGAACAATTTCCGGATCATTCAAAGTGCGCTTGGATGAGCTGCAGGATGACTTTCATGAAGGTTGCCCTTGTGGCAAGAGCCTATCAGGCGATGACTCTTAATGACACTTGATCGCTGAGAGCTCACCTCATGTTGGTGGCACTGCTCTGCTAATTTGGTGGTCATCAGCATGTGCTGTGGATGGGTTGCCAAAGTTGCTTGATCCACATGTTTCGCAGACGATTCTGGTGACGGTTGAGCTAGCGGAGTGTGTATTTGACACGCTTACCACGTCTCCTTGTGCACGTTTGTTTGCTTGTGGAAGTATTTGGAAGCCACTGTGTTGCGTTGCATTTGAAGCAACAAGTTCAGGCACATCTCAAACAGATCCTAGAATCCTGGACGGATTTCCGGTTGTGGGATTCTGATCATCACTAAGTCACTAAGTGTCACTCAGAAACGTGTGGTGTCAACGAGCTGTTTCGGTGTACGCTTCTGAAGCGCGCGTTGCATGATGAAATCTCGAAGCGCTGCCCCCTGCCCCGTTGCGGCAGGAGCCCAAAGGGCGGGCAATGACTCACTGGAGCTTCCCCACTGAGACGCATTGGAACTTTCTGCTTGGAAGTTTCTGCTTGGCCATGGTTGCAATGCTTTAAACACAAGGCCATCAACCCTACCCCATCTACCCAAGATCTTAGATTTAACATTTAGGGTATTTTAGGGTTAATATGTTTGAAAGGACTGACATGATACAGATCACAAAAGCATACAAAAATCATCCGAAAAAGGGATGGCTTACCACTTTGGTGCGAAACGTGGGGAGATACTCTCTGTCTTGTCTCTGTGTCTCTGTGTGCGTTTGGCATGTTGCCAGCCGTTGGCACCGTTGGTCGGCAAAGAATCTCTGCCCATGGTCAGGTTTTTCCGGTGTTCGGAGCTTAGAGACATCACCTGAAATGGTATGCTGGTTTTTTCAGATCCATAAGCAAAAGTTATTGGTGAAATATTGGGAGCAGGTTGAAATTCCGGACTTCCAGGCCGTTCTTAGGAAATCCTAAGAGTATCATTGTAATCTCCGACAATTCATCCATTGAATCGGTCATATTTGTCTTGAACTTAGGAGATTTAGGAGGCCATTGCCCTGACCCTTGCTGATTGTATGTGATAATATCCTGATGTTTTTGTTTTCCACATGCCTCTATAACCATGCAGACAAATGGATTATGCATAGTTTGTAATGGTAGTTTAGTTTTCCCATGATTCTTAGTATCTCCTTCAAGAAAACACATAAATATGTGTGTATACACACTATTACACAGTATATAATAACATATAATAAACAAATAAATATATAATATATATATAATTATATATATAACTATATATATATAATTATATATATAATACATATATAAATATATGTACATATTTACAGACATATATTGACTATATAGTGTACTCGAAAGCTCTTCAGAATTCTCCTTCCAGCTGTTGGCACCTCCATTTCTGAGGTGATTTGGCGCACGGAGCCGATCTTTTAGTCCCCTCACCAGCGAAGGGGGTGCCTGTTGGGAACAATGGGCACCATATTTTTATCCAAATTTCATCAAACATTCATCAAATGGTGATTTAATGGTGATTTAATGGTGTTTAATGGTGTTTAATGGTGTTTCATGGTGATTTAATGGTGTTTTCATCAAACGTATATGATTTGTTAAACGAAAAAAAAAAACATTTCCGGACACCACTTCAGAATATTTAAAAATTCAAAACATGATTAAGACAAAACAATACTTATGAATTGTAATCCATGGCTGCTTTGTCTCAAAACGATTCACCCCAATTGATGGCCAACCGTGGGTGGTTTCTGGGGCACCAGTTTCTGAGACGTACCCATGCTTGTTTAAGAACACATAGCAGCCATCAGAACACAAAGTGTTCACCGCTATCAATTGTGGATCCCCGAAAGCCAACTGACATGTTCACATGCAAATCAGATCTTCCACTTGGGTAACTTACGATTTGTATGAACACTTAAGTATGCATTGAAATGTTCCAGGACTTTCCCAATTCATTCTATGGTTCTGACACATTATTATGATTGACATGTTTGCTCATATTAAGGTCATATGTTTGAGGTCTTGGTGATATCCCCATCATATTAAGATATCCATATATATATATATATATCCATAATATTTCGAAATATTTTACATATCCAGTCATGAGATCACTCCACATGGGTCTCCCTTTTTAAGGTCTCCACTCCGGGACGCCTGGTGGATGCCTTGCACAAGGGCCTGGTGAGATTGGACAAGGCACGGGCCTGGAAGCCATGGTAAGGAAGCATGAAACATGCTGAATATCATGGGAATATCATCAAAATGGTGGGTGAATGGGATATATATATATGTGGATACAATGGGAATATCATGGGGGATCGGAATTTACCCAACTTGAGGGTGAAGTGGGGTGAGAATAATGGGTGTAACTATGGGATTCTAACCCTTTGCTCGGGTACGGGCCCTGAAAAAACGTTATGGCTATGGTTACTGTATCCTACAGGAACTGCACCCCCAAGGTGTTCATTATATGCTTTGGGGCTCGCCATGTGGAGGAATAGAAGCCATGGCAGCCGACACTCGACTTCCTTGCTCTCAAGTCACACAGATTCGGAAGAGAACCCTGACATGGAAATATGGATCTGTAGCAACCGCAGATATCATGGATAAAACTGGGGAAGATGACATTCGAAGTGTGGATGATTTACCCATTGACAGAGGTTTTTCCATCCCAAATCTGAGCCATCTTCCTTGAAGGTACATGGAACATGACATCGGTGGTATCAGTTCCAGGGCCTAAATTTGCTTTCACATTGTGTCCATATATGTACAGCTGAAGCCGTGCTTTTGTCACCACTTGCTAGATTCCATTTGCCATCATGTGTCACTGTTATCCAAGTACCATGACCATTCTCATCACAAGAAAAAGACAAAAGACAAAGACAAAACAAGATGCAGTTTCAGCTCAGGGCCCCCCTTGGGCCTTTCAACCAATGCTCAATAGAGATATGTTCCATTAATTATCTCGTTAAGTAGCCATTATCATTGATTCACAATGATTAACCATTATTTTCCCCATGAGTTTTCCCCATTAAATCCCCATGAGATCCCATGATTCCCCCCAAAGTCACCATGAAATCATCCCAGGTGCGCTTTCTGGTACTGGATGAGGTGGATCGCATGATGGAACTTGGCCCGGGCCTCGGCCTGGGCACTCGCAGCGGTCTCCATATTCCCAACGAAAAAGCCAGTTGGACGACGAGCGATGTTTCCCAACGAGCCATGATAGTTTATGTCAATGTTTAGTCATTTTAGTCAAGCAATTTGTGGCTTTCAATGATTTGATCCGATGTTTGGCACTTGATCTGGGCCATCAGCAAAAAGTGAGGCTGTTGACCCCTCAGGTGTGTATATAATTATATAAACACATGATTTGATATCCACCTATCTCTCTATGTATATACAGTATATATATATATATATCATATACACATATCATATCTATATGTATATGATTGTGTATATGATTGTGTATATGATTGTGTATATGCATATACCCGTGTGTATATTGGAAATCAAGGCCAACATTTTAGCCAGGGATAGCTCGAAACTCCACGAAAAACGAGGAGCCAAAGAGGCGAAAGAGCCCAGGTCTTGTTTAGAGGCCTCCTTTTGACCCCCTGATTTTGGTAATTTTATCTTCACAAACTACTCAATGTCAAGAACTATTGAACAACATGGAAGGTCGTTTCCTTCCATTTTTTTTTTCCGTAGTTGAAGCCATCTCCAAAATCACCATTTCTTTTATGGGTCACCATCCCCAGATGGTAGGTTCCTGGCATTGGCTTTCCCACATTCGTCACCTTCAAAAAAAAACCACTGGACAGAGATAATAAGGATGATTAACCCTAAATCATCCATTTTGATAGGATTTTCCATGGGATTTTACCCCTAAATCATCCATGTATAGATGGATTTTCCATGAAACCAATCAGCTATTGGGGTACCCCATGACTTCGGACACCAATAGGACACCATTCTTAATTTATTATTGACCATTATTAATGAATAATATTCAGAATATTCACTTATTATACACTAGTATTAATCATTATTATTAATCACTTATTATTATATTATTCTTAATCACTTATTCATTATGAATCATTATTCACCATTCACTATTATTGAATCATTTTCACCATGAATCATTATTCACCATCCATTCTTGCATCATTCTTAAACCATCATTGTTTTTTCAAAATTGTTTCACAATCATTAAACCATATTATTCACCATTCCATTATTAAACCATATTATTTACCATTATTCACCACCATTATTCACCATTATTCAGAATGACATTCCACGATTAAACCATCAGTTCACCATGGAAGACATGGCATGACTTCAGGCTTTGGGAGCCAACTCGAGGAGATCGTAACGCAGGGAGCCATGCAGGGGCTCCCCAGCAAGGCGATGGCTGCGCGCGCGATTGTGCGCGTGCGGCGACGCTTATTTTTAGTAAAGCACCAGTATGTATATATATATATAGAAACCATGCATTTTTTTAATGGTTTATACCAGCCCATGTATAGTAAATTTGGGGATGGTTTATTGTTTACTATTGCTGTACTCACATTAGTCATTTATAAAGTTTTAATCATCAAACATGGCGCTAGAATTGATTTTAAGTTGGTTGATGATTATAGGAGGTGCTACATACTGCCCTTGAATTCTGGGAATCGGAATCTTCATCACACAACCATTATAAAGTATGGGCTTATTATTAAATGCATTTGTGTGAAAATTGGGTACCGCAAAATCAAAATGTGTTTACGAAAACCATGTTCCTCATAAAAATGGTCATAACCTTCTGTATTTCCCATTATTAGACCAATGCAGAGGGTGTGAATGGATGTGAATGGTTGGTGTTCATGGACTCATTTCGCATAAAAACATGGAAGGATAGGTCTAATATCCGGGGACAGCACGTCGTAGCCATGGCTATTTTAATGGTGAACATGATGATTTACCGTGGAGGTACCCAATTTTTTGACAAGTCTATTATATTGGTACATTGTATACATATATGCAGGTATATACGGTACATAGTTTGATAGGTTGGTGTGTGTTTTTCCCGCAGGGTTTCGGTCGCTAGCATCCCAAAGTTTGAAAAACCGATGTCTTGGTTCAGAGTGACTGGGTTTCTGATCTATTCAGTCGAGTCTATTCATAATTAAATGATCATTTAAATAGTTCAAACAGTTTATCTTAAATGGGGACCCCACTGACTTCGCAATATGGCAATGAAAAACCAGCGAAGAACTGGGATCCTTGAAGCATGGCCCCGAGTGATGGTTGCGGTGTAGGCCAGTTCTTAGGAACCAGGATCATCATGATCGACATTCTTTCTACTTACTATAGTACTTCAGCCCGGCATGGACAAAAATACGTATATTTGTGGTCTTCCACTATTTTCCCATTAGAAGTAGCGAAGTGCCATTCATTAGATTACAAGAGGCAACAACCAGTTCAAACCTACTTCTTGCTTGTTGATTCATTGTTGAACCTCAATTCTTGTTGAGGAAATTCCCATTCTATCATTTTTGCTGATTTACAGTAACACCCAAAGACCCCCACTGAAACAGTGATAAATGACTCTTCTATTTTTTGGTTTGGGATGACTATAATCCATATGTTGAAAGCTTCGATCCCATGGCTTTAACAAAGCCCAGGCCAAGCCGGGCTGGCGGAAGGCAAACCACGGCCCGGGCTTCCCAGCTGACGCCAAAAGATGGCTTGGATCAAAGCCTATGGCCTATGGTACCATCTTGGAGAGGATGAACATCTAGAACATAGTAGAACAGAGTAGAACTAGCATCTATTTTTTGATGTTCACTGTTTTTTTTTTTGTGCCAAGACCGCCATGACCCATAGCATCCAATCTCCATATACTGATAATGATTATTTGGGGTGAAGAAAAATCATGGGATAGCATCAGATCGAGATATATGATATATGATGATCATCCCTGATCATGAATCACCTATGCTGAGATGTTCCTGGTTTTAGTGGCATGATAATGGTGCAATCCACTTCTGCAGTGTGGTGTCACGGGGACACACCCGCCTTGCGCGGAACGGGTCGCGGCTTCTCAGTTCTGGTCGGCCACCATCCCGTTGTCGGTGCGCGAGTTGGCTGAAGCCTTCCTGGGGCGCAACTGTGCAGGGACGCCTGGTGCTTCATCCCAGGTTATGATTATAGGTGATGTATGGGATGGATATAGAATGATATAGATCTGTGTTGGTTATATGCATGTGGTCATATCCCTGATTTTGCTAGTGGGATAAGCAGGATTTTTCCACTTGTAACTGGGGTGAAGCAATTTACTTGCTTGATGACGCACCAAGTTTGAACATTGTCTACTTTAATCCGATGTTTTCATGTTTGGGATGAGCAGTTCCAACTACCGTATATGTAAGTAGATAAACAAACATAGTTATAATGGCCCCGTATCCTGACTATTCCTAACTTATGAGAAGGGTTTTACTCATCACAATATACATATATATATATATATATACAGTAACCCCAACTGAACCCCCAAGTGGGATGAATTAGCATAACTACCGGCTTTGCCTGATAGATATAGAAGTTGGTTTATGGCTAGGCGAAGTTTTCTTAAACCTGTGGATATAGGTATGTACAATATTAATTTTCTGTACTATGTACAGTTTGATGGACACTAAACCAAGCTTTATCCATTGATTTATGGACAAATCCAACTATATATATCCCTGTATAGATGGATTTCCCACCTTTTCCATGATTTCCATGGTTGATCAGGTCTGGGTCGACTGCACGGGCGGACAAACCAATCCCGTGGTTTCTCGGCGTTTCGTTTTGAGGCCCAAAGTCATGTATAAACTTGGTATAAATTAAGGTCATTTTACAATGACTTTCGTACAAATTGCTGATATGTTCATTGCCATATTTTATAAATTGGTCATTTCATGTAATTTTAAGATTTTGGGATAGCCAAATGTGAAAAACCGAACCGCATATATATATATATATATATATGAGCATGCAGATGACGCATTCATAAAGCATTGTAAGAAGGGTCTTTCTTCCAACTTCCAAGCACTTTGTAAGAAATGTATAGAAATGCCACATACTGAGGTAGGACTTCCTCATGCTTCCGAGGTTCACAAGCACATAGTCCTATATACATTTTGTGATTAGATTGGGTTTCCTTGACCCCGTCGTAGCACCTGATTGTGTATTTGTTTGAAATATCTCAGTCTTATCTACATTAGCCTAGAGTGATTTCAGGCAGTTCCGCATCATGATAGTAATAGGTCCATCCACATAGGCAGTTGTTTCTATCCCTAGAACTGACTGGTCCTGCCATGTGTTGGTTGCTCCGAAGGTTGTAGGTTTTACCCATGGAAACGAGCTGGTATTCCCATGATGATCCCATCAATGGCTGACCCCACAAACACTTAACAGCTGACATTACGAATTGTGGGGTGATCCTCCCCAAAATCAAACATAGCAATGGAAAATACGTGAAAAATCCCAGGATGTTCCACATTGAGATTTCCCAGCCACGTTGAATTCCGGGTGACTCAGCCCACGACCATCTCCCACATCTTCGTGGATGCGCGGCCCCCTCATCGAACAATGCGGGAGTCGGGAAGCCGAGCGAACTGGAACGAGTCGGGTCACCACAAGTGGCGTGGAAGATGTGGCACAACCAGGCGTTGTGTTTTGTAGATGTTGGGTGTTCCATTGGTTTGATTTCAGGAAGTTCAGGCCGGAGGGGGGGCTATTTGAAAATTGAGGGGCAAACCTCCAAAATCATGTGCAGTCTCATTGTTTTCCTTATATATCTTATATTTTAAGTATTCCATTGTTCAACAGACCCAAAACTGTATGGTTAATTGGGGTTATGAACCAACTAACATAACGGAAGGGCCCTTCCTCTCTGGTGCTTGGACATGAAGCAGTCTGCAGTTTCTGGAGCTACCTTTGGGCTCACTGAAGTTTCTCCGAGCCAGATTCTGATTCAGATTGATTCAGAGGATAAACATATGCACCATTTGGGACTTGGCTTCAGAATTGTGTAAACAGTCCAAGGAAGCCCTGCAAGATCAAAAAGCATGGTGATAGGTACTATAGATATAGGTAGGTGAAGGTGCAGGTGAACATTGGGTGAAGATCCCAGATTGCATGTTGTTGTTGCTGCATGTTTGCAATCAACATCTATGATGTTTCCATGTGACTCATGTTTATCCGGAACCACATCAGTATATATTGAGATGGAGAGCAGGTTGAACACTGGCCTTTGCCAAGAATTGCTGGAGAACATTAAGGACTTGCTGAGAAAATACACAGTCACCCAACTGCACTGCGTCCATGAGTGGCTTTGTAAAGGTGGCAGGACCCCGCAGATATGTTGCTAAAGTTGGAATATTTACGCACATTTACCCTAAAATTAAACAATAGTGTAGGTAAATGTAGCAGCGCCATGGAATATATGTGCGTGGTCAAACTTGACATGCACATATTATCATACTATTACAGTACCATCTTGGCAAAGAGTCAGGCCCATAAACATCCCCCATTCGTATGTTGTGTAAATCCCTCTCAAATGAAATTTCATCTCAAATTTCATCACATTTCTCAAGTTAAGCCATATTAATCCATATTAATCCATGTTAATCCATGTTTAACCCATATTAATCCATATGAATCCATATGAATCCCACCATGAATCTCAGCAGTCGTCACCTCTTTCCACTTCAACCATTGGGAAAACCTTGAGAAAAGCGCATGGTGGGACGGTGGGACGGCCCAGGTTCAAGCCCGGGGATCCGGTCATCACCAAAGGCGGTAGGCGCGCGGGATTTCCCATGGGGATTTCCCATGGGATTTCCATGGGATTTCCATGGGGATGGAATGGGATATAGCATGATATAGCCATAAATCACATGTAGCTGGCTGGGATTTTTTCTAGAACATCTTCTTTTTCGATGGGAATAGAAGAGTTTTGAATGGGAATGTAACTGGGCTACTGGGACAGTTACCATGTGGTCAAGACTGGGGGTCGCTTACCGATGAATGAGTTCTAGCCATTCTGAACCTGACACGGGTTGATGTCAGAGCTGCAATCTTCCTTTGAGCTTTCTTGACACATTCAAGGTTGGCACTCAAAAAGGAGCAGAAATCAAAGCAACTCTAAATAAACATCTGTTTATGGCAATCCAAAATCCCATTGTATAATTAATTTGTATCAATTCCATCTCCCTATTGCCTCACAATATTTCATCCTTCACTTAAAGACCTGGTTTAGTCTTGTCTCTATTCATTTTGGTGGCCCACATAGAGGCTGGTGCATGCTGTTGCATATTTCGGGGAAAGGATTGCTCCAGCCAAACAGGGGAGTGTTTCCACAGCTGCCACAGGAAGGGCATTGCGGAATTCCAAGTGGGTCGTTGGGATCCTTAGAGCGCTCAGGGTTTGTCTAAGAATGTGGATGACCCGGCAAAGCCAGTCATTTTGGATCTACTGGAGCTGGGTTTTCAAGTTTTCCCATTGGTTAAGGTGACTGGGGGATTGACCTTGTAACCCCATCATTGATCCTTTTAAAGTGGCACATTTTGAGTCTAGCCCATGTTTGAACAAACCGGAGAAATGCTGTGTGTGTGTGGAAAGGCATGGGAGGTAAGACATGGTAAGACCATCCCACTTGCACACCATCTTCCTGGAGGGTACCATGAAGCAGGCACCTGTTGCCTAATGAGGACAAAAAACGACTGATGTGTGGTCCTTTGCCTCCTAAATGTTCATCCATACCGTACCGCCGTACCAGTCCATCTCGCTCTGCCATATGCTGATAGGACTTCTTTTCGCCGCTGAAAGTGGCTTAAACCACCAGGAACAATAGTCCATGGTTCAGCCATAGCTTGAGGCTTCTCAGATTCTGATAGATTCTGAATGGTTTGACACATTGTTGTTTGATCATCCAAGTTCGCGAAGTTTTCATGTTTCCTCAGTTTGGTCTTACCAAGTTCTAGCCATTGGCCTCCCCTTTTTGGCATTTCTATCCAGGATTTCACCCGGGCAAAGCCACAGAGGTCGATGGCGGGTGCAGTTCGATGACGGCGAACTGATCCAACGCAAGGTCCTGAAAAAGGCCAGGGGCCAGACGGCCAGACACATAGAAGGTGGTGCATCAGACAGTTTGCTAAGTTGGTATTCACAAGTCCAATTTTGCTCGGGTTTATTTATTGTAGAATTTGTAGACACCTGTATAGTTATAAACCAATTTAAAACTGGGAAGCACCAGCACCATCCAGCACCACCTTGTATCAGAAAAGACACAAGGCTACGGGTTAAAACTTGTGGGTCCGATATTTGTGGATGAAGATCCAGTTTTTTGGGGTGAAAAAATAGCAAAAGGATATCAGGTCTCTGACACCTGGCCACAAAAAATATGGAACTCGTTTTTTTTTTCCTGATCTATATATGCAAAACCACCAGCCACTTGGCAGCGCTATGTGGTCGGGCCATAGATCTCATAGGACTTCATCAGCCTATCCAGGCCTTCAGTTGGCCAAAGATGGTGTTCCCTTAGGAATACGCCAACAATATTTGGCTGTTTTTTCATATATTTTTTGGCCAACCTTTTTTGGCCAACCTTGTGAGTCTTGTGGCAATTCAAACGCCTGCAAAATTTTGCCAGGGACGATTGCATCATACAAGTCTGCGGACGGATGGTGCCAAAGTCCACAAGCTGGAGCTGTGCTGAAGCCCAGGGGATGAGTGGGATAATGTGGGATACGACATCCGCAGTTCTGCGGGTATAAAACCAATCAGGTCAATCCCGATATTGGACGAGACATCTTAATATGATATAATCGGGATGTGTATTGAACAGTAGACTTTGGGTTGGTCTTCAAATCACTGGGTATTTATTACCCCCTTCTACATGGTCCAAATGGTTTGGATTCAGTCAGGACTGGTATTCATGCACTGGGTTTTGAATGTGCCTTGGCATCTTAAAGATGTTCGCTGCAAAGGTTTGCCCGCGGCGAATCCCGCATATCCTTTGACATGCTCAAATCCCTTTGTAGGGTTTAAGTTTTTTACTTTCCAACACAACAAACCCTAAAACCCAAAAACCCTAAACCCTGAATTAAAGCCCTAAATCCTGCTTAAAGTCAAAATCACTGCGTATAGCCAGTGTTTTCACTCATCCTCTGGTGATAAGTATATCATAGTATATCATAGTATATCATATTGTTTGGATGTGTTGTTTGAGCGTGGGCGAACCCGGGGTTTGGAGGGAAGATGTTTTATCCGATACCTGCTGGAGGTGGATCAAACTGGGGGCCCGAGTATCGATGCCTGGGTTTGTTCGTCTTAAAAAAATGATGGCTTGGTTTATCGGTTTATCAACATGTGTTCAACCTTAAATTTTCCTCGTAAATCAGCATGCTTGGACAAACCATTTCTCTAATTGGATGATGGGACAATTTACTGGTTTAAGCCCTATATTTGATGGTAAAAACCATGGTTTCCTGTAGATATTCCCTTAAACCAATCCAGTGATTTCAGCATTTTCTTGGACAAACCGTTGCCAGTGGCGCAGGCTGCGGGAGATCCTGGAGACCAGGGATTTTGAGCAGGCGAGGTAACACCAAAACTGCTGGTGTAGCCGTCGTTGCGAAAGGAACCACAGACATTACTGTACCATATTATTAAACTATTATATCAATATATATCATGTATCAATATGAATCATGTGATATCATATTAATTATTTATCGGGTATGTTAGGACGAGAGAACTGCATTGGTTCAATATCTGAGGATATATGCAAGGTTCATTCTTGATCGACACAGGTAATTACCTGATTTTATGTCAGAAATCAGACTTCAAGCAATTCGCAAAGGTCCCCAATATCTAAAAACATCAAAGTACAAACATTGTGATCGTTTGAAAACCAATTTATCAAAAAAAAACAGAAGCCTCAAAGATCTAAAGCGAAATTGGAGGTTTCCAAAAATTGGGCTACCACGAAATCATCCATTTCATAGAAGGATTTTCCATTATAAACCATCCAGCTATTGGGGTACCCTCATGACTTAGGAAACCTCCAAATGGAACGCACAGCGACCTCTTTGAGGCTACCATCATTGTGTTTTGCCGAAGGAGAGACACAGCTGCTTGACTTCAATAGCTTGTGGAGGGAGTGATGGAAAGCGTAGCTATCAATTACCACAGGCCCGCTGGGTTGTCTCAAAATAGGGGACAACCCCAAAAATCCAATTATTTTAGCTTGGAACATGATGCCTTTAGAATATTTTAGACTTTTAACTGTGTTTTTTTGCTGCATATGTTTAACCCTTGGATTTCGGAGCTTCCAGCGTCCGGGTTCCGAAAAATTCTGGGTGAGGATCCTGATATCCCAACCGATCCCAACATTTTTTTTGGCTCCACAATTTATGGCCACTTACTGGGGGAACATGATGACCAACCGGTAGATGGAATGTTCTTGTTTCCCAATATTTCAAGCACACCCATTTCAATCGAGCAAATTCATCGCATGGCACCATCTATGTCACGTACTAGTAGATGTGTTATATGTTTTTTATAATTTATGATTTCCCAGCTGTCGTTTGGTGTAACTGTCCGTCCAGGTCATGGAGGTCTTTCGATACCTCAAAGAGCACTTTCTTGGAGCCGCTCGGATCGTCAGATGGAACTCGAGAGGATCAACGGGGAACCAAATCTCAGAGAAACTGGGGCAAATGGTCAGGGTCTTGGGTTGGAATGTGAAGAGGTTTAAAAGCCCTGTTGGTATTTGGTTCATGGCTTGATAGGGGGTGATACCCAGGGGATTATCATAATCATTCACAATCCATGAGCTGGGAATGCCTATCACAAACCACCTCCTATGGTCCTATGGTCTTCCTGGGTATTTTCATATCTTTGGGGAGACATGAAGAAACTAAACCATGAAGAAACAACTTTTGGTGTTCAGGTGTTAGGGTACTCAGGGCCTCAAGCCCCATGCCAGAGTTGATCCATCAAAGTTTCGCGTATGTCTTCCCAGGTTCTCAGATCTCTTACTATGGCTTTGTTTGGAATGACCTGGAATAACTATATACTCTAGGGGAAACCCCATTCCATCCACTGATTATTCACATGTCCAATGTCCAATCCCATTAAACAAAATCCTAATGTTCACGGTTAAACCATGTTCGAAGGAAGTTTAGAAGTCAAACTTCCGACAATATGGACAGATGAAAAGCAGAGATGGGCAGAGGCAGAGAGAAGAGAAGAGTAGAAGAGAGCAGATCAGAGAAGAGAAAGAGTCAGAAGAAACAAGATGCAGATGCGCGAAAAGGTAGGAAAGTCGCGAAACACTGTGTTTTTCCAATGATTTGTGGCTCCGGAGGGTCGAAAAGTAGGCTCGCTAAAGCGGCGGGGGCGGAGCCAGCCGGCCAGATGAGTGATGAAAAACTGCACGCCGTTGTGGCGCGAAGCACATTTCGAAGTCAAACTGGCAAAACACACCCTTTCGGACACTTTTGGAAGTTTGAGATGTCGAAAAAAGTGCACGCTGTTTGGCGAGAAGCACATTCGACAGTCAAAATGTTGTGCAAAACAACCCAATTCTCGGAACCACTTTTGAAAGTTGCGATTAGAAAAGTGCACGCCTTGTGGCGCGAGCACATTTCGAAGCAAAATTCAAAGCACACCAGCTCGCGACCCCTTTGGACATCTAGATCTCGGTTCGCATGGCAGGCGCAAGGGATTGTGCACCTTGTCAAAAGTGAGCAAAACGTTGAGGGTTTGTAGCACGCCAAAAAAGGATGGAAGCAGGGACATTTGAAGAGGATTCGGCAAAGATGCATTTCCGTGGGAAGGTGCTGTACAAAAGACATGTTCATCAGAGATGTTTGGAGGTCAGGGCGCGAGAGGGGTTGCATTTTGGAGCATCAGATCTGTAGGTTTGCTAAGATGATTTTGCGTGACAGGTGCAGCACTTCGTATGACCTGGCATCAATTTTTCGTGGCAGGCGCAGTACTTTAGACACATGGAATGGACAAATCGCAAAACGTTTTGGCACGAGGCCGTCAGCGCTGCGTTCTTGACGTTGTTAACTTCAAAAATGAAGGAAGTCTCGCAGAATTGCTTCGTTTTTGATGTGGTCAACTTTAAAAAAGGAGGAGGTCTCGCAGAAGTGTTTTCTGTTTGATGTAATCAACTTCAAAAAATGTCTTGGAAAATGAAGATGTCTCGTAGAATAGCAAGGTTTTCAAGCGTGCAGATAGACAGGTAGATAGATAGATAGATAGACTGACAGACCGAGAGATAGATAGATACTTTGTTGGTTGATAGATAGAAACATACATAGATAGATAGATAGATCGATAGATGGATCGATAGATAGGTCGATAGATAGATCGATAGATAGATCGATGGATAGATAGATAGATAGATCGGTAGACAGGTATATAGGTAGATACCTAGATACACAGTTAGATAGACAGATGAGATTGGTAGATAGCTAGATAGATAGATGATAGATGGATAGATAGGTAGATCGATAGAGCGATAGCTAGATAGACAGGCAGATAGATAGATAGATAGATAGATGGATGGATAGATGGATGGATAGATGGATAGATGGATAGATGGATAGATGGATAGATGGATAGATGGATAGATGGATAGATGGATAGATGGATAGATGGATAGATAGATGGACAGATGGACAGATGGACAGATGGACAGATGGACAGATGGACAGATGGACAGATGGACAGATGGACAGATGGACAGATGGACAGATGGACAGATGGACAGATGGACAGATGGACAGATGGACAGATGGATAGATGGATAGATGGATAGATAGATAGATAGATAGATAGATAGATAGATAGAGAGATAGAGAGATAGAGAGATAGACAGAGAGATAGACAGAGAGATAGACAGATGGATGGATAGATAGATGGATGGATAGATAGATGGATGGATAGATAGATAGATAGATAGATAGGTTGATAGATAGATAGATGGATAGATCGATAGATGGATGGATAGATAGATAGATGGATAGATAGCTAGATAGACAGATAGATAGATAGATAATCAGAGAAAGAGAGAGAGAAAGAGAGAGAAAGGGAGAGGAAGAGA
>CAMXCT020005052.1:0-23863 GCA_947184155.2 Cladocopium goreaui | reverse complement strand
AACCCTAAACCCTAAACTAGTTGGCTTTAAAATTAAAAATCCGCGGGAGTTCCTAGTAGGGAGGGTCGCTTGCGATGAAGTCATTGGTACTTTAGTGTCTGATGGGGGTGCCATTTGACACTAAGGATGGCTTTTGAAAAACAAAGTTTTGCAACCGGGTAACCCTAAACCCTAAACTAGTTGGCTTTAAAATTAAAAATCCGCGAGAGTTCCTAGTAGGGAGGGTCGCTTGCGATGAAGTCATTGGTACTTTAGTGTCTGATGGGGGTGCCATTTGACACTAAGGATGGCTTTTGAAAAACAAAGTTTTGCAACCCTAAACCCTAAACTAGTTGGCTTTAAAATTAAAAATCCGCGAGAGTTCCTAGTAGGGAGGGTCGCTTGCGATGAAGTCATTGGTACATTAGTGTCTGACGGGGGTGCCATTTGACACTAAGGATGGCTTTTGAAAAACAACAAAGTTTTGCAACCCTAAACCCTAAACTATTTGGCTTTAAAATCAAAAATTCGCGAGAGTTCCTAGTAGGAAGAGTTGCTTGCGATGAAGTCACTGGTACATTAGTGTCTGACGGGGGTGCCATTTGACACTAAGGATGGCTTTTGAAAAACAACAAAGTTTTGCAACCCTAAACCCTAAACTATTTGGCTTTAAAATCCAAAATTCGCGAGACTTCCTAGTAGGAAGGGTCGCTTGCGATGAAGTCATTGGTACTTTAGTGTCTGATGGGGGTGCCATTTGACACTAACGACCACTTACGAAATTACAAAGCATAGTTTTGTAACCCCAAGCCATAGATTAGTTGCCATTGGGTTAGTGCCAAATGGGGGTCGGATCCGAGACTAACTTTGCTTTGCAGGTGATGTAAATGCCTAGTTAGTGTCGAATGCGGGTCGGATCCGACACTAACTCTGCTTTGCAAGTGATGTAAATGCCTAGTTAGTGTCGAATGCGGGTCGGATCCGACACTAACTCTGCTTTGCAGGTGATGTAAATGCCTAGTTAGTGTCGAATGCGGGTTGGATCCGACACTAAGTTTGTTTTGCAGGTGATGCAAATGCCTAGTTAGTGTCGAACGCGGGTTGGATCCGACACTAACTTTGCTTTGCAGGTGATGCAAATGTCTAGTTAGTGTCGAATGCGGGTCGGATCCGACACTAACTTTGCTTTGCAGGTGATGCAAATGCCTAGTTAGTGTCGAACGCGGGTCGAATCCGACAATAACTTTGCTTCGCAATGCAAATGCCCAGTTAAATGTCGAATCTGGGTTGGATTTAAGCAGGTGATGTAAATGCCTAGTTAGTATCGAATGCTGGTCGGATCCGATGTAAATGCCTGGCTAGTCACTTATATACTTAGTGGTGAATGTGGGTCGGATCGTCAGTTTTCTCTACTACGCAGGTCATGTAAATGCTTATAAAAAGTGTTGAATGCCGGTCGGATCGACACTAACAGGTGATGAATGTCATAAGCTGACCACTAGTTAGCGTAAAAAATCCCCACAATTTGCTTTGCTTTGCTTTGCTTTGCTTTGCTTTGCATTGCATTAAACCAGAGAATTTAGTATAAAGTATAGTTACTGTAGGCTACTAAGTGTCGAATTGGGGCCCAATCCGATTCTAACCACTATTCTGTTTCAATGTGTTGTGAGCAACCAGCTGGTCTTAGTCTGATCTAGTACTGGCAGGTAAGGTCCCGTTATTGTGGCAGTGTCCTTGCACGTGTTTCATAAAATATATTGCCAATATGTAGCGTGGAAAACGGGGCGGATTCAAAGTCTTTGCTTCGTGACATTTCAAATGTTTGCCATGGATGTGGCCTTGTGCAAAAAAGAAAAGAACCTGATCTCATTTCTCGGCCAAGGGGAGCTTGGCTGCAAAAATTAGAGGCGGGCAGTTGCCTGACAAAGATGTCAGCGTTCAGTTTTTGGTGCCCCCTTGCTATCTTGATGTGTGTCACGCGTCCCCTTCCTCAGTCGCAGGTGTGCGTATTTGGCTGGCAGGTTCACTGAGATTTCTCGGGGGAAAAAAAGCAGACATAAACTTGTGCCTCCACTTTGGATAATGATTGTACCCACAATTGAAATTGTGAGTTTCGAGCTTGTGTGGGGTGGTGTCATGTCTTATGGCCGTGGTGGATGTTACGATTTGTGGGCTGGCCACAGCTGCGCTCAAAGCTCCAGGTCAGCAGTGTAGGTTTGAATAGAGATGTCGCATCTTGGACCTGAGCCTGTGTCAGCCAGGGCCGATCTTGGACCCGAACCTGAGTCAGCTGGACCCGGGTCATGTGTGATCCAGTGCAGCCGGGAAATCGATGGCTCTTTCCAGGTCCGGTGTTTCCAGCCAGACAGAAGCTGGGTGGCTACTTGCTTGTCCTTCATGAACCTCCCAGATGCTGTCATGGTGCGCTACCACAAGCTTTCGACCATGGACATTCCTGCAATTGGGAGCACCATTGTGATGATGGGGCCGCAGAAGGGAGAAAGTGGTCGTCGCTATGGGCCCTTTGGTCTTGGAATTTATGCCTTTATCCCATGTTTTCCCATCATGGAGGATGTACAGCAACTACTTTCACGCTTTTTGTTTGAAGCTTGGTTGGTTCTCAGGTTTCTGTTCCGCAACTACTATTTCAACATGGGCGGCGAGATTGTCACTGACAACGTGGAGCGGGAGGATGGCCTTCCCAACTTTGTGGATGGGTGCAAGGTGTATGGGGACAACTACAATTTGGAAGCCAACCTTATTGTGTTCGTCCTGGACTTGAGCTTGAGCTGCAGGGATGAGCCAAGGTTTGAGCTGAAGGATTTCAGCTTGTCACTTGTCATAATTACTTGGTGGACCTCAATGTTGGATTTGATTTGCAGCTGCCGTTCTTGAGACTTGGTTGTGAAGTATGTGCCATCAAAGGCCTTGCCCGGCAGAATCTCCTGAAAGTCAGCATCGTTGCATCCTCTATCGAGTGTGCGAGGAGAAGTTCGTTGTGCTCAGGCATTTCTTGGAGTGTCTTGGCTTGATTTTGGCAGTGCTAGATTCCCTTGGAGTGCTTAGCTGCAGCCGGTCGGTTCCCCGGTGTTGTTTTTTGCTGTCATTAGGCTTCAACCAGAGACTTGAGATCGAGCTTGACAAGGTTTTTCCGGCAGACCAAAGTTGTTTATGTAGGGCCATGCGGGAAGCTGCGTGGCTTTTTGAAAAATATTGAGAGAGTGAGTTGCAGATGGCTGAGGGTCATGCAGGAAAATTCGTGGTTTTTGACAAAGAGAGAAAGAGGCTGATGTTATCATATTGCCTGTCCAGACGTGGAGCTGATTGGCAACTGGCGTGGCAAAATAATAGGGTCCAGCAAAGTTGCAGACTACATTCAAGTCCCTGTGCCTGCTGCCAAACAAATGACTGCTTTGCAGATCTGTCAAGTTGACTTGAATAACTAATGTCGTGGAATGTGCGATTTTGTTTGTGAGCTTGGTGAAGGACACTAGTGGCCAAACATGTTACCTGCATGTTGGGTGTTGTATGCCCTTCCACCTGTCTTCCCAAGTCTTTTTAAAGTGCCTTCTTTCAATCTTGTTTTCTCCTGTCTCGTCTCATCCTCCCTCTCCCCCCCTCCCTCCCTCTCTCTCTCTAACTCTATCTGTTCTCTCTCTCTCTCTCTGTGTTCTCTCTCTCTCTCTCTTTCTCTCTCTCTCTCTCTTTCTTTCCTTTCTTTCTTTCTTTTCTTTTCTTTTCTTTTCTTTCTTTCTTTCTTTCTTTCTTTTCGATTGCCATCTACTGTTCGTTGCCCTGCATTCCGGAAATTGTTTTCTGACCGTCAGGCTTTGGCAGCAGCTTCATTTTATTTCACAGTGTTGCAACTTGAGTGAATGGCTCAAATTCAAAAACAAGGAACGACATCATCCTGTTCCAAGATTTTCTTTGAATGATGGCTGTCCGTGCTGTCCCCATGGGCCAGTTGACTGACCAGGACCTGTTATTCTTCAAGCCGTTGTGTGCTAGCTATCACGAGGACTTTGAGAATGTGAAGAACGCCTGTGTCAACATCATAACTGTATGCGGGGGCTATCCCTTGGGCGAAGGTTTGTTGGATATGGCAGTTGCCATCACCCAGAGCAAAGCCATGGTTGACTCCAACAGCAATGTGCCAGACCGCAGGATCAGTGCAGACAACGTTTGCGTGGTGCAACAATGGAAGCTGGGCTTTGACCAACTTAGCCACTTGAACCCTGAGAAGAAAGCCCACTTGAAGCAAGAGGTGCAAAAGGCAGTAGCCTTGCTTTCTTCCTTCATTTTACAGGAAGATGATGACACGCCGGATGGTCTTTTCGAGACTTGGTGCGATGCGCATGAGGCCTTAAAGGAGGCCTTGAAGTTTTTACAGTGAGCCATCACGGCAAAGGAGTGAATCCGCGCCACTTGCAGCGCTTCCGGGAACACAGCATAAAAATTGAGAAAGAGAGCTGCCAACACTTCAGTAGCTATCAAGCAGTGAGTAGCTTAGCTGTCATCAAACACGGATGAAACCTGGCCCTCATGACATCATTTTCTGCGTTTGACAGTTGATGTCCTAGGGACGTGGTCTTGCAACTCAAGGATTGTTGGCAAGTCAGCCTCCCTGAGTGTGACGGTTGAGTACTGTAGTCGTTTTTTTCTTTCAAGGCAGCGCATCAGTTGCTTTTCTGCTTCATGCCGCCTGCCAAGAGGAAGTCAGCAGGTGGCGAACAAGGCAGTTCCAAGGGCGCAAGGTTGACCAACAGCATCAAGCAGATCGCGCCGGCCAGGGTGACTTGCCCAGCTCTTGACAAGGTTACAGAATGGCTTCTGGGCTCTGATTCGATTTTGGTCATTCGTTCTGTTGTTCGCAGTTTGGTCATTCTTGATATTGGTCGCCCAATGTCTCATCTGAATGTGTTTGAGGCAAGTTGGAAATGACTGGCGGTCTAAGGTTCAGGTCAAAGGTGCTGCCGGCTGGCGGTGTGTGCAAGTACTTGTCCGGGCAGTTTGACACACAGGCCATCACTTGGCATGTCAACTCGTTTCTCTGGTGACAGTTTTCATCCATAGTCCCCATGGTTTCCTTTGTTGGCAGGAAAAGCTCTTGGAATTTGCGACGTTCATCAACGAGAAATTCCCCGCCGATCCCAAGTGCTTTGCATGCTAAGAGTTGCAGCTTCTTCCTGGCAACAAAAGAGTTTCGGATTCTTTCCTTTCTGACATGCAACCATTGTGAAGTTTAATGTTCAGCGCTAAGGTGTGAGTATGCAACCGAAGTGGTTCCGGGGCCTTGCCAGGTCCGGCCTTGGAACCTTGGTTTTAGGCCGGACTTTGGCTTCAGTGGGTACTGTGAGCCGGAGGAGGCTGAGTTCCTTCTGCAGCTTATATTCACAGAGGGGTTTGGCACCCAGATTTTCCGAGTTCTGATGCAACGATTATACTATATATATGTAACGTATGCGCACTGTCTGGATCAATCCTTTCAAATTGTAAGTCAGTGCTTCTGTTATGAAGTTGAACCCAGGTTTCGGTCAAATGCAGAGGCTCTTCCCGGTGTAGAACGCATTGCCGTCATGGAGCCAGATCGCACGATGTTGGAAACCAACTACGATCCTTGCCCTCCGTTGCATCCTGGAGGTTAGTCGTCGTGGTCATTGTCGTCATGAACATGGTAAATCTATATAGACTATGATGATGTAACCAAGTGTTTGGCAGCAGTGAAGCAACTTTGTTGTTGGAATCAAAGGTTTGGACAAAACCTGGCAGCAGGTTCTGATCTTCTGAAGCCTTTTAGCCTGGCCTACACAAAGGGGTGGCGCAGATCGACCACTTTGCTCATCATTTTGGCCGGCGTTAAAGATTTGGAGATGGATCTGGAAGAGCTGCCCGCAGTGTTCAAGGATTGGGTTTTGCAATGAGTTGTCAATGCCTGAGAATTTCAAAGCCTTGTTGGCTCCATGTCTTTGTTTACCTGCTGCATTGTTGTGTCAATAAATTCCGGATGGATCCGATCTTGCGAAGGCCTCGGTCAAGACGATATACTGTGTGGTGGGCCGGTACTCCACTTTAGCAGAGGCGGTGCTGGCCAACAGGGGGATTACCATGTCAAGTGCAGGGACGCGTCGTATGCCGAACGCATTCAACTTCATTCGGCAATGTGATGTCCTTTCACGAGCCGGATACGGGAACTCAACCCAACAGTTCGAGGACCACGAATTGGTGTTGACCAGTATCCGCATGGTCCATCTTTGCCCAATGGACCCAGAAGTTTTGTGTTCCACAATACTGACTAATTACTAAGCATCCCCCAAACAGAGTGTCCACACTGAGGGGTTCAGCGGTAGGGTAAAGGCCAGTTTTAGAACAGGGTGCTCTGCGGCTTTTTTGCCGTAAATTATCTGCTCTTCTGCGATGCCCATGTGCGTTTTGATTGCGCAGGCTTGCACAAAGTCTGCGCCGTGACTTTGGGCCCCGGCATTCTCGTGCAGTTTGGCTGACTAAGATTCTTCTGACATGTCCGTTTACTGCACCGGATCGTGCAAAACGTAGGCCTAGGCCCCGGCATTTATGCTGAGAATTTTTGCCAAAAAAATTGTGCGTGCGATCTTGGACCCTCGCATTTTTAGCGGCAATTCTCGCAAAAAAAGTTTCTTGTGGATTTCGACTGCGCAAGCCGCAAGCTCCCACAAAGCGATCCTGATGGCATCCTCTAAGTAAGGAGATCCTGGTGAAGCCGGTGAAGCCCTTTCTTGTACAGGTCCTTGCGGCAAGATCTTGTGAAGATCCTGCTGATTCCTCTAAGAGGTCCTTGTGCGACCTTGCGCAGATCCTTCTGAGGAGAACTTGTGAAGATCCTGCTGAATCATCTAAGAGGTCCTTGCGTGACCTTGTACAGATCCTTGTGCGGAGTCTTGTGGAGACTCTGCTGCAGTCCTCTTTGAGAGGTCTTTGCATAATCTGGTACAGGTCCTTGTGAGAAGATCTTGTGGAGATCCTGGTGGCATCCTCGCAGAGGAGTAGTCCTATGAGATCCTTATAATATTCTGAGAAGATCTTCTAAAGGTCCTCTCTAAGAGGTCCTTGCATGACCTTGTGCAGTGAGAGGTCCTTGTGAGAAGATCTTGCAGAGATCCTGCTTTGGAGGTGCTTGTCTACTAAGTAGTTTCATTAAATTCTTCTGGGATGCCCATAGTTCTTGTATGAAGGTCTTCAACTATTAAATAGGAAGTTCATTGACGATCTTGTGAAATTCTCGTGGATGTCCTGGTATTGGTCTCAGGTCCTACACATAGATAGAAGCCTCTTGTGCCAAAACAACTTCCTGCTGCTGCAGTTACGAAAGTGTCATTAACCTGACACTGATTTGCCGTGTATTTAAAGAAATGGCTTCCTATACCCTCCACACTGTTTGGGGCCTCTTGCTGGTGCAATTTTGATGAGTGCCCAACGGTTAATCCCAGCCAATCATAATACTTTAATATGAGCTTTGTAATTCGTTGTACGAGATAAATTATTTCCATAATTTATCAGCCCCATGTTGAGTTTGACAAGCACATGATTTCATGATTTTATTGTGGAGGATTGGGAAAACGCTAGCGCTGTTGCGCGAGTTTTCAACATTGGTCGGGCAGAAGCTGGAGCGGTGTCAGCCTTGCAGTCCAAGATTCACCCTGAGGTGACCAGAATGCTGAAGGCCGCTGTTGCCATGCGTGGCATGAGGACCTTCATAACTCATGATTTGATTCACAAGGGGGCCTTCAACGAGGGCTTTACAAGTGGGCAGGGTTCAACTGAAGCGTGGGCTCAAGAGTTCACCAATGGCCACGGCCAACAGCTGGTGTCATGGCTGCCGTGAGGTAGTTTGTATTCGTTTGGTATGATATATTTCCCATTACGTTCAACTCTTTTGTGTTCAAGCTTCCGAGTCATTCAGGTGAAGTTGTTTGTCCAGCGCATTTGCGATGATTGGGATCGAACTCCCACGAACATGCAGAAGGCCTTGGCGTACAAGGAAGCGTGCAATCTCCACATTGCTTGTGGTCTGTTCTTGCATTACTTGGAGTGTTTGCAGAAGAGGTGTCCAGCGATGGAGTTTCCTGCTATCCAAATCAAGTTGGAGGAATCATTCATGAGCGGTTTGATGGACGGAGAATTAGTTTCAAGTGCCGAGAACAACGTCCCCCCTGGTGACATTTGCAGTGTTCAGCAGTTCAGGAGAGGGTGTCTGTGATTGCAGGGGCAATTTTTTTGGACAATATTCAGAGTTAAATAATTTTTTTCACTTGACAAAGCCGTTGTTTTGACGCAGGGCGCACGTCAACAACTTTGAGGCGCGGATGGCTTCTGAGGCTGAGGAGCGCAGCAAGGAGCTGGAGGCCAAGGTGGAGAAAGCCACTTTTGAGCAAATTGAGTCCCAGCTCCAGGCCGATCTTTGCTTGCTAAGGGAGAAACTGCCGGGCAAGGTGTGCCAAGCTGTCGAAACTGCCTTGGACATGAAGTATGTCAGGGACAGGCAACGGATCTTCGGATTTACCCAGAAGTGTTTTATATTGTTTGCCTTCAGTTTTGCCCCTGCGGGTGCCATGGCCATGGGCCAGTTCTTAATCGAGAAGTTGCTCGAACGATTTTGTCAAAAAACGACATGGCCTGCAGGATCAATCGGGACATCCAAGGGCTTGTACAACCCATCAATTGTCAATCAACCCTGAAGAGATCTGACACCTTCCTTGTAGGCAATAGCTTGACAACCTGGGCCAGTCTCATTTAGGGTTATTGCGGAACTCCTTCAAAAAATCCCCTGCTGCGGCAGTGCAGAAAACTGAGGATTTTCCCAGCATGCCAATGATTTCAGCGTGTTCGAAGATTTCTTCTAAATCTAATCCACTTGCCGCTATAATATGATACGCTGTTGCTTTGCACGAGGCGTGTATTCCAAGTTTGAGGATGCTGTGCTTCTCAACTGTGCGTGCCTGCAAAAGGCCAAGAAGGGTCACCCCATATTCCCGAGCATTACTCATTGCATGCGATAGAGGCGCAGAATTCAAAGTTGAATAATAACAATAATAATGCCCTAGAATCACAACAACCAAGGGTAACCCCAAAACTCTTAACCCTGAAATCTCTCAACCCTCAATCCCTTTTTATGTACTGTCAAAAATCTTGTAACTCTTGATTGTAAAATCATTCAGCCCTCAAACCCTTTAATACAATTTAGTCTTATTAACCCGAAAATCATTCAACCCCAATACATTTCACCCCTTATTAACCCTAAAATAATTCAACCCTCAAACCCTTTATAATTTGTTATTTAATTTTGCGCCAAATCGTGTTTATTTGTAAAAACTTTTCACTGCTAGGCGGGCCCAAAACATTTCTCCACCATGCCTTAAAGTGTTTATTTTGTTTGCGGTTGGCGCTGTGGTGGCCACGCAAAGGACTGGGGAACAATTTGTCAAAGACTGGTTGGAGCAGAATTGCCAGCTGAGTTTTGTTGACGAGAAAGGGCCGATTGCGTTGACCGATTTCACCAAGTTCCTTGCGAGCAAGAGGTGTGAAGGGCAGCTGCAACTCGTCGATTTTTCTTTGGTTTATTATTTTCATTTTTTTGGTTTCTCCTCAAATCCTTCCAGTCAGTGCCAGAATGCAAAGTGCTCAGGTATGTGATTTCCGCCATCGATGCCACGCTGTGGGCAGGAGAAGCGGTCACAGATGCTGTGACGAAGCTCGCCACTGTCGTGGCGATGAGTTCCTGCAATGTTGGCCACATCCAGCTGCCAGTCCAACATGCTTCAACATCACTGAGCGCGACAGTGAAGCACACTCGGAAAATTCAAGATTTACTCCTGAGTGCAGATTTAGATTTCTCCACCAACCTGACGCTGACCTTCAGCAAAGATTCTTCAACAACGCGAATTAGTGACAGGCGTTTGGTCACGCAAAGCTGTGCGCTGGTGACAGGTGGGAAATCCAGGTCTGCCAACAAGTGGGTTGAATCAGAATGCTTTCAATCAGGTGTGATTGGGCCTCTGCCACTCATACCTGTCAGCGAGATGCAGAGCTACGATGTGGACAACAAACCAGCACCAGGCCAACGAGTTGCTGAGAGCCTTTGGCCTGTTTGACGGTCATGTCACCTTTTAAAAGCGGTTGTTTTTTTTCCAATTCCCTTGGCTTGAAGCCTCCGATGTTTAAAAGCTAAGGAAAGGCATTCCGTGCCACCGGAAGCTGATCCAGGCCTACCTGTCAGGCATGAACTTTGAGGAAAAGGATATGGTCGTTTTCCTTGACCTTGTGCCGAACCAGTGCCTTGCTCCCGATTTTTCCCAGAATTGTTCGTTGTTTTGATTTGCTGGGTCTCGGGACAAGAAAAACAATTGTAGTCCAAGTCACTCAATTTGACCCTGTTGTTTTATCATACAAGGTCAATTGGTAGATAATCATATGGAAGGGTCAATTGGCCATTGATTGCAGGGTCACTAAGATTGTCAAAGAGGTCATTAGCCATCCTTAAGATCCGTCAGGTCTGATTTCCAAGCTTTGAAAAAGATATGTTTGGGATGAAAATAGCATGTTGACCCCAGGCCGCTTTTTTTTGACACACTTTGACATGCATTGACACGCACCACGGCAAAAATACTCCGAACTGCTAAGTGACATTTTTATATGCTAAGTGACCTGTTTCTCGTTACTCCCCACCCTTTGATGACACGCTCAAGACGCGCTTGACATGCATGAAAAAGAGGCAATCGCAATCCAAGTCCTCAACTACACTTAGCGTAAAACCTTTATCGAGGCTCCGTACAAGAAAACGTCATTGTTGGCAAACCGGCATGTCAAATAAGTGGCATTTTTGGGTCTAAGTGACCGTAAACTCCTGTCTCACTGTTTGTCAAAGCCACGAAGCCAGGTTTGTTGAGTTTGGCAGAGCTTGTGTGCAACGTGTGCTAGAAGGTGAAACCAGACCGCCCATCGTGTACTACGGCATGCTGAAGAAAGATTTGCACAAGTCAGTGGTTACGAGCATCGAGAGCGAAATCTTTTCTTACTGGGATTCTCTTCCGGATTCTCCTGCGAAGACACGTCCTCGAGAGGCTTCTGCATTCAGTGGAATTTCCGGGCTCAAGTTGATGAGCTGCGACAGCACTGGACGGCCTGGCTTTCCAGATCATGTCTTTGGCAAGTTCAAAGCAGGGAGTGAGCATCGGAAGCAGCTTGAAAAGATGAAGGCGGATTTTGCGGAGGAATTTGCTTCCACAATTTCTCAGCCGGTGTCTGGTGGCCGTACTGTGGCCAGGGTGGCCGGATCTCCCGATTTCACAGTGGATGGGGTAGAACCACTGGATGTGAACCGTGTGGTGGACTTGCAAAAGGTGTCCCCACCAGAAGCTGCTCAGAGGCTAGGCGATTTTGAGCTGCTTTTAGGTTGTGATGATTTCAGGGTCCCCGAACAGTAAAAAATATAAGTATAGTGAGCTTCCACATGATGTTGCCAAGTATTATCCTGATCCTGTGAGACCCGGCCCGGATTGCTGGTCGAATTTGTGATGAAAAAGCCACTTTACATTTTTAGATATTATGCATAGGGCGAGATGGCCTTGCAATTTTTTGACGGCCCTGCCAGGGGATAGGGTGCCTCCATTTTAGAAAGAGAGAGAGAGAGTGAGAGAGAGAGAGAGAGAGGGAGGGAGGGAGGGAGGGATGGAGGGAGGGAGGGAGATTGATTCAGATAGAAAAAGATAGAGAAGAAGATAAAGAGAGAACGAGAGACAGAGAGACAAGGAGAGAGAGAGAGAGTTAGAAAAAGAACGTACACGCCCGCACCAGCATCACCTCAACATGTTTGCCAGCTCTCTGGCACTGGGCTTCCAAGGACCTTATTTGTTTAGAATGTCAGGAGTCGTTACTGAAAATTATGGAAATGCCAGAGGAATGCCTAATATTAACTTTGTTTTTGATGCAGGATAGAAAAATCCGGATCACGCAAAGTAGAGCTATTTACTTCCAGCAATCCACATGTGGACAGCAAGCGATCAAACTGTCGCATGAAAGGCAAAACTTAGATGAATATCATCCTGTTTCCCAGGAATCACAACTGTCATGTGCTGCTTCTCCCTGACGAGGTTGGCAACCATCACAGGGAAAAATGGCAAACCATCCATCATTGTGGACACTGACATGAACATCTTCATTGGCAATGAAGTGCAAGACACGCTCGAAATTAGTGGCTGTGAATTGTTCGGTTTTAATACCGGCAATTTCGACACGAAGATTTGCGATGGTGACAAGAGGCATGCGGCGGGCATAGCCTGGCGTGTGAACACCGACCTCGACTTGGTGTCGGACGCTAAGACTTTGCGTCCGGTATGTGGCCTCTTGCACAAATTCGCAAGCACGATGGGCCTTGCCGATGTGAGCATCCCTGACCATGTCATCTCTCCGAAGTTACACCCACCAGTCGCTTGGATGCCAGTTCTTGCTCTTGGTTCTGCAAGTTTCGATGTTTGATCAGGATTTGGGGTCTAGCTAGTTTTCGCACGCCCATGCGTGTGCATCCAGCCAGACACAAGAAAACAGTTCAAGTCAAAATGTCCACGACCGACAGATAGAATGCTCAGAGATTAATTCAGGTTTAATCGTATTCAATTCTAACCTAAATTTGACTTGAATCACACAGAATGTCAGGGGGGGCACAATTTGTTGTTTTGGAGTCTTCTTTCTGAGGCACCTGGCCAGGAAGCCGTTCCTGTGGCTTTTCGGTACAACATTGAAGCAGCTCGCTCCAGAAGCACAAACGTGTTCCGCCCGAATGTGCTCCAAGGAGAGCCGAGAGCGGCTTCGTTGGGGGCGCTGTGGATCGGGAAGTTCGAGAAGTTGCCTTCCTCCGAGCTGGTTGATATCGTTTGGGAGGCACCAGAAAGCAGTCGCCGCGTTTTTTGGTCCCATGAGTTGCTTGTCATTGTATGTCTTAAAGCATAGGTATTTCACATTTGGCTTTTGAGACGGCGCAGCTTTTTTGGGTTTGAGTGGCAGGTCCAGTTGCAAGGAACTGCGCTCACCCCGATGAAGCCGAAGGTTTTTTTGACATGCACCATGGTGCTGGGCCGTGATGAGTGGGTGAAGCTCGACTAGTATCTTGGGAGGCCTTTGCCCTGGGAGGTCGATGTCTTGACAACTTTACAAGGTTTTTTTGTTGCTTGAAACTTGGGAGATCTCTGGGCAGTTGCGAAACCGTGCCACGCAGGAGGTTGATGTCTCCAAACATATGTAGGAGTTTTCAGAGCGGCATTTGGCTGAACAAATATGTGCTTGAAACTTGAAAGACCTCTGGGCCTTAGCGAAGCCTTGGCGCACAGGGGGTCGATGCCTTGAATCCTAGGAGCCATTAAAGCGGTGTTTTGCTTTAAAGTGAGAAACCTCCTAGCCGGCTATGCGCTTGAAGCCTGACACTGACTCATCGTTGAGTCTGAGCCAGACAGGCTCAAGCCATTGGGCCTGAGTGCAACATTTAGTTTCGGGTTTATCCAACCACCCCCATATAGCTCTGATTTTGATGTCACAGGGGCAAAGACGAGCAAGCACTATGATCAGGCCCAATTGGCGACGTTTTTGATTTTCGGCAGCTGGCAGTTCCGACAGCAAGACGGTCGGAAAAAATGTTAAACATTCTTTGAACATTGAAGAATGCCTTCGATTTTTTCGGATTCGGTGAATGGCCAGCTTACGGAGTCTCATCAAAACTTGTTTCTGTGTGGGCTGCCTTTGGGCTATTTGCAGGAAGCTCTCGCGTCTGATTCTTGTGTGAGCGTCTGCTGCCGCCGCCGCATCATGCCTGTCTTTACTTTTGCGCCCGTGGACGCGCTGTCTGAATCAGAAGCAGAAGGAGAAGATCCTCCGGGTCAAGCTTCGGATGCCAAACCCAGTCCAAAGGCAGCCACTAAACCGAAGTCCACGCCGAAGGCGGCTAAAGCCGCGCCCAAGAAGAAGGCCAAAGCGAAGGCTAAGGCAAAAGGTAAAGGAAAAGCCAAGCCTGGTGGAAAGGCGCCGAAAGAGCCAGAGGTTGCCAGCTCTACCGCTGGCGCTGACCCGGAAGAGCCAGAGGTTGCCAGCCATGCTGATGGCGCTGAGCCGGAAGAGCCAGAGGTTGCCAGCCACGCTGATGGCGCTGAGCCTGGAGAGTCGGTTGATAAGAAGTTGCATGCTAGCAAGAAGGCCGGTGAAGAATGAAACGGCAGCCAGTCTGGTGTTTGGACCGGGATTCGTAGCCGAATTTGTTTGATTGACATTGTGATTTTGCCAGGCATTGAAACGCCCGGCAGCTGCTCCTCAGCCTTCGTCGGCAATCAAGCGCCCTGCTAGCGCTGTCCCAGGCTGATGGTTTCTGGCTGTCTGACTGCCCTTGTCGCTGTTAGTTTGCTGCTGCTCTTCAAATTGTTTTCAACCTCTGCTTAGTATCCTTTGGGTGCCGGCTTGTCATGCAAGGCTTGGATGTGAGCCAGCCCTACTATGACTGCAGATCTGAGAAGTGGGGTTTGCGGATCGGTGGAAAGCAATCGATCTTGGCAGCTTGCCAGAGAAGCAATGCTTTTTTTTTTGCGATACGCTGAGATTGCTGAGCAAAATAAAGAGCCGAGGTGGGCGGCAAAGGTTTTGATCGCCAGAAGACCAGAGAAATAACGGTTTGTTCCTCAGCCGGCCGGCTGCGCAGTGTGACAGCCAGTACGTCAGTTGCGTGTCGAAATTTGAGTACGGATCGGATTTGAAATTAGTTGATTCAGGTGGTTTGCCGCGAGCACCTGTTGAAGGGAGATTCTTTGGACGATGTCAAGCAGATGAAGGCTGACTTTTGGCCATTATGAGTCATGCATGAGTCATGCATTCAAAAAAATGATTCCAAGTAGTAAGCACCAATCAGTCCAGGAGCTGTATGAAATCGGATTGATTTTTTTTTGGCATCATCATGTCTGCTGCAGGACGCAATGCTGACAGCGCTCGGGACGGTCAATACCAGCAAAGGTGCGCCTTCACCCCGCAATGTGTTTTCAAGGATTGAGCATGTCGTAGGGTTTTGCAATGCAGTGCTGTGAGGCGATGATGGCTCGAAGAAGGATGAGGACAATAAGGAAACTGAGGACCAGGAAACTGAGGACAAGGAAACGGTCGCAGAAGCTCCTGAGGTGGCAGCAGCAGCTGCAGAATGTGAGGATGTGGAAGAGCATGGCGAAGAAGAACTTGCTGAGGAGGATGTTGAAGCCCAAGACGTTGATTAGATGTCTCACCGCAGAGTCGAAGAGATGCTGAGGTCCAAAAAAAATTCTTTGTGCGAATCGCACGGTGTCGTGATTGAGACTTGAAACCTGGAGTTTTGTGTTGACGGTTGTGGGAGAGAAAGCTTCGGAGCTCCGATTGTAGGTTCGTTTTTCGATTTGTCAAGTACAGTGTTTGCGAGGCCAACATCCTCGCTTTAAAGCCCGCATGCGTTTTTTTGTGGATCATGATTATGTCCATGGTAATGTCTAATTCCAACCTAAAGCGTAACTTTCACCACGCTTTGCATCACGCGGTAGGCGCTATCTGTTATGTGTTGGGGTTTTAATTTTATTTTTAAGCCCCCCCCAATAGGAAAGACTTTTTTCAAAGTTTTGCATGGTCGTGGAAAGACTTTTTCAAAGTTTTTCATGGTCGTCTAGACGTCCTCCGACTGTGGCGTTATAGTTGGGTCAAAGATGAAGCACACTGGTGATCACCATAGTCCCATATAAAAATAAGTAAGTAAATAAACAAATAAATCTATGAATGAATGAATAAATATAAATATAAATATAAATACAAATATAATAATATAATAATATCTATATCTTAGTCTAATCTAATTGTGAGGGGATTCAGTTCCAGACGGATCGATATAAAGATCCATTTTTATCTAGTGTGATTTCCATGGTGACTCCGACATGGTGCCATGAAGCCATTTGAGGCATCCCTTTGTAGGGAGAATGAGGACAGTTTGACGGAGAGTGAGCCCAATAGGAGCTCTTAGGGTGATGATGGCATTTGGCACACCCGCAGTCACAAGACATTTCCCTTTTACCTCCAGTGAGGGGTGCTCAAGGGGTTCTCAGTCAACCAGCCAGTCAGTCAGTCAATGTCCCACTGAGGGGCCCAGGCCCTCAGACCCCAGACCATTTCCAGACCCCAGATCAAAGGAAAATTCTTTGTTTGTATACTTGGCACCGCAGAACACCCAAGCTGCACTTATTGCTGGCATGACGCTACACTCGTTTGCCAATATCCAGGTGAAAACCAAAACGGCCCGAGCAAAAAACACCAGCACACCGGAACAGTTCGCTAAGTATCAACGACTACGGTGGCTGGTGGTGGATGAATCTTCGACGGTCGGGCTCGAAATATTGGCCACTCTTGAGAAACGCCTGCAGCAGTCTACCAGAGATCGGGATACGTGGAAACTTCGGCCAGGAGGAGAACGGAGGCCATTCGGAGGGCGCAACCTCATCTTGACAGGGGACTTGTGGCAGTTCCCGCCCGTCAAAGCCACGGCCATCTACCAGAACCCTTTTCAGTCAAACACAACCTTCCAAGTCAACGCACTGCATCAAATATGTTGGTCGCACACCTCGCTTGCCATCCCGCACCTCTTTGAACTCACCCTCGAACAGCGGTGCGAGGACGCCTGGCTCAGCCAAATTCTTCACCAGGCGAGGCATGGCAACATGTCGCAGGAAGTGTGGTCTTTCTTACATGGGTTTCCAACACTCCATGCGGGCTCGTGGTCCTTTCAAACCAATCAAGCCACCTGCGGCGAAAAAACTTGCAACAACCTACATCTGCAAGCCACCGCCCCCGACCAGTTGGAATGTGTCATTTGCCACCAAGAAAGGGCACGTCGGTGCATCGTAGGCAAAGACCCAAAAGCTGAGCATTTCCTCAACCACCGTTTGTGCATGGGTTGAATGCCGCCAAGTACATTGCAGCCAACCTTCGTGCCAAATGGGTAGCCACCACTCGCAAACACAAGTTGCTTTGGATCATTGCGCAAGATACCCCGCTTTTTCATGTGGAGGCCACGGAACTACAGGCCCGGCGCGAAAATTGGTTACAGCGCCATGACCAGTCCACCGGCGGTGTCGTGGGAATCCTACCACTTCTCCAGAACATGCCAATCCGAGTGACGCAAACTTTGTCTGACCTGAAAGCCTTCGGGCTCTTTAAGAACACCCGAGGCACCCTTTGGAATTGGACACTCCACGAGGCCGACCAAGAGCTCGTGGGAGCTGTAGCCGGCCAAGACATTGTATTACAATGCCTTCCACGGGCGCTGTATGTCAAGGTCGAAGGTGCGAAGTGGCAACAGCACCCAGACTTGCCCGTTGGGGTCGCTCGAATCGAACCCGTCACCCAGACGTGGACACTCGAAACCAACGGCAAAGCTACAGTCTCCCGACGCGGCTTTCCAATAGCATCCGATTACGCTGGCACAGCGCATTCTTTTATGGGGGCCACCCTAGGTGCATGCACCTTAGACCTTGGTACCTGGGATGCCACGACGTCCCGCGAGGCACAGCTTAGCGGGTACATGTGCCTGTCCAGGGTCCGAAAAACCGAAGATTTGTGCATAGTCCAACCCTTCTCCCCCAACTTGTTTAGTCACGGAGAGTTAATTGGACCCCACACATTCTTAGAAGTGCATCGCGAAAAGCTGACACTGCCAGAAGCAAAAGCTCGCTTTGAAAAAGATAAGCCGAACAAGCAGAAGAATCGTGACATCCTTTTGTTTTGCCGCGGTTGCAGTCCACAACCGCATCGACAAGAGAAACTGTTGCCACTTCGAGAATTCGTTTCGGCCTGGGACCAAGAGGAATGGTACCGCGTACTGTCAGACGGCATGTGTCGCCTTTGCACCCAGTGTAAAACGAAGCAAAGCAGCCCTGCAGCCAAGGTGAAGGGTTAAGACAGCGAATGCCTGCGCATATTGCCAGACCTTGCCAGCCGACCAGACCGGCTACTGTTCGAAGTGTGCCAAAATTCGCTTAGCCTGCAGCAAGTGTGATATCGGGAAGAAAATCAAAACAAAAAGCCTGCTAGATTTTAGCCCGGAAGAAATCGCACGAAGAAAAAAACCAAAGAACTCCGAAGAGCACGCTGCAAGAAGTGTGCTGTCGCCCCAGTGACAGCAAAGGCAAAACAGGGTTTGTGCAGCAATTGCAACAAAGCCGTCAGTGTGTCCCACCTGGTGAACTACAGTGCAGCATCCCAGACCGGCGTGTGCCGCAGCTGCGTAGCTAAGCAAGAGCGGGCACCCAAGACCTGCGCAAAGTGTGCTCAACCCTTGCATGCACATGCAACTCCAGGCACTTGGTGCACTACCTGCGCATTTCCGCCTTGCAGTGGAGGTTGTGGGCAGCCACGCCCCCAAAAAGCATCCAACCATGCCAAACAGAAATCCGACTGGTATTGTCAAAACTGCAAGGGAAAATGTGGCAACTGTGGCGGCACCTTGCCGCGTAACGCAGAGGCTGGCACATGGTGTGCCACATGTGCATTTCCACCATGCAGCGGCGGTTGCGGCGAGCCTCGCCCACGTAAAACAAGATACCACGCCCAGCACAAGCCGCAGTGGTTGTGTCAAGCATGCAGTGCACGCAATGGTTACCCGCCGTGTCCAATGTGTGGTCTTGACCGCCCGCAAGAAAGGCGTTACCATGTCAAAGTCATGCCGCACTGGACCTGCGAAGCCTGCACGGTAAAGTCTTGTCCCAAGTGCGGGGAAGTGCTTGGTGCAAAAGCACCAGACGGTGCATTGTGTTTAGCATGTGCATATCCACCATGTGAGAGCTGTGGGTCACCACGCCCGCAAAAAAGTCGTTACCGTGTCAACGTCATGCCGCAGTGGACCTGCGAAGCCTGCTCCGCCAAGTCTTGTCCCAAGTGCGGGCACATCCTTGGTCTAAAAGGTCCAGATGGTGCATGGTGTTTAGCGTGTGCATATCCACCATGTGAGAGTTGTGGTCGCCCACGGCCAAGGACGCGCAGTGAATACCATGCGCAGGTCATGCCAACATGGACGTGCGAGGCGTGCAGCGGGAACAGCCATACGGGGGTCCCAAAGAAAAGGCTTCGCAGAAGTTAATCGCCCATGCATCCGACGCAGCATCTGCAGAGCCACTGCCATGTGCAACCCGCAGCCAGAGTATCAGTCAGCCTTTCCATGACTCTGCAAGCGCACCGCGCATGCGTGCGCTTGCAAAACCTTCCCGCCAACCATGTTAGACCCCGCCACATAACCACCAGTAGCCCAACCAATAACGAACCCACAACTAGCCAACGCCTAGCGGCACGGCCGCGCGCAGAGCAGCGCTCAGCGCGACACAGATCAACCATTTTGTCAGCCACCGGTTGCCGAATCCACTATCACCTCAAGCCAGGTCACATAAGAAGAAAACCATTTGTTTAGCCCAGGTAATACATGTTAATAATCTCACCCAACCCCGTCCCGCGAATCCACGGGGCCGAAATGAGACCCAGGAACCATTTTTTCAGCCATCGGTTGCAGAATCCACTACCATCCCAAGCCAGTTGAAAATCTTCCAAATGACAGAGATCAACCATTTTGTTAGTTGAAACAGACTGCAGAAGACCGCAACAAATGTTATATTGTCCCTCAAGCTGCATGTGTTTTCGTACCGTGTTCTTTTCTGATTCTTTCGGGTGCTGTAGGACGAAATGACACGAAAAGTTTGTAAATCCACCACCACCATGGACAGCTTGCTTCCAACGTGTCAGAGGATAGTCCCACGAAGAACTGGCAGAGAGGAACCATTTTTGCTGCCACTTTTTACAGAATCCACGACGACCTCAAGCCACTTCACATGAGAAGAAAACCATTTTCTTAGCCCAGGTAATACATGTTAATAATCTCACCCAACCATACAGGTTAATAATCTCACCCAACTCCTGCATCCATGAAACAAGCGAAGCTTCCCAATGACAGAGATCAGCCACCACCCCAAGCCAGTTCATAATCTCCCCCGGCAGAGTCCCACGAAGAACAGGCAGAGAGGAACCATTTTTGCGGCCACTTTTTACAGAATCCACGACGACCTGAAGCCAGTTCATATGAGAAGAAAACCATTTTCTTAGCCCAGGTAATACATGTTAATAATCTCACCCAACCATACATGTCAATAATCTCACCCAACGCCTGCATCCGACGCAGCATCTGAAGAGCCACTGCCATGTGCAACACTCAGCCAGACCATCGTACAGCCTTTCCAGAACCAGCCATTGCATCCCCAGAGCAGCGGCCAGAGCAGCGCTCAGGCGCACCGATAATCACCAGCAGCCGGGAGCAAATGACCTTCAACTAGCTGCGCCACTATGCAAAAGCCTGACCGCACAGCCGCAGCCAGAGCAGCGCTCAGCGCACCGTGCAACACTGAGACGCTGTCCGTCGCAGTCAAAAAAAAGCCGTTCAGTGCGTGGTGTCCCAAACCTGTCGAACTCAGTGTCAGTGACCGCCACCGTGCGCACATCATACCACGCCAGGTCTACGACGACATCGAGCTGAGTCGGTGGGGGCCCGAGCAACCCCTCCCTGGACTTGGGGCATCCCGGTAGCATCCTCCCCACAGACAGACGCAGCCAGAGAGCTCGAGATCAAAGAAGCGGTGGTTGCTGTCGTCGCCGTCGTCCCCGGCGTCGTCGTCGTCGTCGTCGTCGTCGTCGGCGTCGGCGTCGGCGTCGGCGGGGCGTCGGCGTGGCGTCGGCGTCGTCGTCGTCGTCGGCGTCGTCGGCGGCGTCGTCGTCGTCGTCGTCGGCGTCGTCGGTGTCGGCGCCGTCGGCGTCGTCGTCGTCGTTGTTGTTGTTGTTCTTGTTGTTCTTGTTGTTCTTGTTATGGTTGTTCTTGTTCTCGTTGTGGTGGTTGTTGTTATTGTTGTTGTTGTTGTTGCTGTCGTGGTCGGTGGTCGTCGTGGCCGTTTCGTCGTCGTCGTCGTCGCGCCGTCGTCGTCGTCGGCGTCGTCGTCGGCGTCGGCGTCGTCGTCAGCGTCGTCGTCGTCGTCGTCGCGTCGTGGGCGCCGTCGTCGTCGTCGTCGGCGTCGCGTCGGCGTCGGGCGGCGTCGTCGTCGTCGTCGTCGCGTCGCGTCGGCGTCGCGTCGGCGTCGTGGGCGTCGGCGTCCGTCGTCGGCACCGTCGCGTCGTCGTCGTCGTCGTCGTCGGCGTCGTCGGCGCCGGCGTCATCGTCACCGTCGTCGCCGTCGTCGTCGTCGTCGTCGGCGTCGTCGGCGCCGGCGTCATCGTCGTCGTCGTCGGCGTCGTCGTCGTCGTCGTTGTGTTGTTGTTGTTCTTGTTGTTCTTGTTATGGTTGTTCTTGTTATCGTTGTGGTGGTTGTTGTTATTGTTGTTGTTGTTGTTGTTGCTGTCGTGGTCGTCGTGTTTTTTTTTATTCTTGTTGTTGTTGTTGTTGTCGTGGTCGTCGTGTTTTTTTCTTGTTGTTGTTGTTGTTGTTGTTGTTGTGGTTGTTGTTGTTGTTGTAGTGGTTGTTGTTGTTGTTGTTGTTGTTGTTGTTGTTGTTGTTGTTGTTGTTGTTGTTGTTGTTGTTGTTGTTGTTGTTGTTGTTGTTGTTGTTGTTGTCGTCGTCGTAGTAGTTGCTGTTGTCGTTGTTGTTGTTGTTGTTGTTGTTGTTGTTGTTGTTGTCGTCGTAGTTGTTGTCGTCGTCGTCGTCGTTGTTGTTGTTGTTGTTGGCCGAAGTTGACCCGATTTGGGTGCAGGTTTGCCCCTGTCTTGGCCCTAGGTTAGCCCATGTGGCCCACAGCTTGGCGTAATGTCGACCCAGGTAGCCCACAGCTTGGCCGCTCTTGGCCCTATCTTGGCCTATGTAATCCCTATCTTGGGGCCATGTTGGGCCTATGTTGGGCCATCTTGGGGCCATGTTGGGCCCATGTTGGCCATCTTGGGGCCATCTTGGGCCTATGTTGGGCCGTCTTGGGCCATCTTGGAGCCAATGTTGGGCCTATGTTGGGCCAGCTTGGGGCCATCTTGAGCCTATGTGGGCCCTATGTTGGCGCAGGCTTGCCCCTATCTTAGCCTTATGTTGACCAATGTAGCCCACATCTTGGCCGATGTTGGCCCTATGTTGGCACCAAGGCCGTCAAGATGTCCAGTTTTCCGTTCCGGACCCCGTCCGAAGACCCAAAACCATGAAAAACCCATGGTTTTTTAACGTCGCCAAGATGAAACCTGGAGACGGCGAAGGCCACAAAACCCTGTAAAAAACGATGTTTTTTGAACACCACCCGCAGAATACACTGTAAATTACACGTTTAATCGTGGGTCGGGGGTGAACACGAATTGGCCGGGTTGGTCGGCGGCAGGGGCGGCCAGCGTATATAACCTTCGGTTATCACCGAAGGCCTCCGGCGAGGACACGGGCGCGGGGCCGGCGCCCGGATTTAAGCGCTTACGCGCGACAGCCGGCCAGGGGCCCAACTATGTAGGCCCATTGTGTGGCTATGTTGGCCTATGTAGGCGTATGTTGGCCTATCTTGCGGGCAATGTGGGCCCATCTTGTGGCTATGTTGGCCTATGTTTGCCTCATGTTGACCCATGTTGAGCCAAAAGATCCGAAAAATGGGAACAGCAAAAAAAGTTTTTTTGTAAAAAACCACTGTAAAACGCAGGATATTTTGATTGTCGGCGGCCTATCTTGGGGCTATGTGGGCCCATCTTGGGGCTATGTTGGCGTATTTTGAGGGCAATGTGGGCCCATCTTGGGGCTATGTTGGCCCATCTTGGGGCTATGTTGGCCCATCTTGGAGCTATGTTGGCCCATCTTGGGGCTATGTTGGCCCATCTTGGGGGCTATGTTGCTCCATCCTGGGGCTATGTTGGTCCCTCTTGGGGGCTATGTTGGCCCATCTTGAGGCTATGTTGGTCCGTCTTGAGGCCCATGTTGGCCCATGTTGACCCATCTCGAGCCACAAGATCCGAAAAATGGGAAAAATAAGGGAAGAGCAAAATACCCTGTAAAACGCAGGATATTTTGGCCTGACCGGGTGGGTCGGCGGCAGGGGCGGCGGCCCCTCTCTCCTACGGAGAGGAGAGAAACGCCTTCGGCAAGGACACGGCCAGGGGGCCCCTGGCCGGATTTAAGCGCTTACGCGCGACAGCCGGCCAGGGGCCCAACTATGTTGGCCCATTTTGTGGCTATGTTGGCCTATGTTGGCGTATGTTGGCCTATCTTGCGGGCAACGTGGGCCCATCTTGTGGCTAGGTTGGCCTATTCTTGCCTCATGTTGGCCCATGTTGAGCCAAAAGATCAGAAAAATGGGAACAGCAAAAAAGACATTGTAAAACGCAGGATATTTTGATGGTCGGCGGCCTATCTTGAGGCTATGTTGGCCCATCTTGGGGCTATGTTGGCCTATCTTGAGGGCAATGTGGGCCCATCTTGGGGCTATGTTGGCCCATCTTGGGGCCATGTTGGCCCATCTTGGGGCTATGGTGCCCCATCTTGGGGCTATGTTGCCCCATCTTGGGCGCTATGTTGGCCCATCTTGGGGGCTATGTTGGCCCATCTTGGGGCTATGTTCGCCCTTCTTGACGCCTATGTTGGCCCATGTTGACCCATCTGGAGCCACAAGCTCCGAAAAAGGAGAAAAAATGCGAAGAGCACAAAACACCGTAAAACGCGACAGTTTTTGGCGGGGGGGAGAGGTCGGCGGCTGGGGCGGCGGCCCCTCTCTCCTACGGAGAGGAGAGAAACGCCTTCGGCAATGCCACGGCCAGGGGGCCCCTGGCCGGATTTAAGCGCTTACGCGCGACAGCCGGCCAGGGGCCCAACTATGTAGGCCCAGTGTGTGGCTATGTTGGC
>CAMXCT020005051.1:0-23866 GCA_947184155.2 Cladocopium goreaui | reverse complement strand
GTTGAGTTGAGTTGAGTTGAGTTGAGTTGAGTTGAGTTGAGTTGAGTTGAGTTGAGTTGAGTTGAGTGAGTGTGAGATGAGTGAGTGAGTGAGTGAGTGAGTGAGTGTGAGATGAGTGAGTGAGTGAGTGAGTGAGTGAGTGAGTGAGTGAGGTGAGTGAGTGAGTGAGAGTGAGTGAGTGAGTGAGTGAGTGAGTGAGTGATGTGTGTGAGTGAGTGAGTGAGAGTAAGCGATGTGAGTGAGTGAGTGAGTGAGTGAGTGAGTGAGTGAGTGGGTGTGTGAGTGAGTGAGTGAGTGAGTGAGTGAGTGAGTGAGTGAGTGAGTGAGTGAGTGAGTGAGTGAGTGAGTGAGTGAGTGAGTGAGTGAGTGAGTGAGTGAGTGAGTGAGTGAGTGAGTGCGTGAGTGAGTGAGTGAGTGAGTGAGTGAGTGAGTGAGTGAGTGAGTGAGTGAGTGAGTGAGTGAGTGAGTGAGTGAGTGAGTGAGTGGAGTGAGTGAGTGGAGTGAGTGAGTTGAGTGAGTTGAGTGAGTTGAGTGAGTTGAGTGAGTTGAGTGAGTTGAGTGAGTTGAGTGAGTGGAGTGAGTGGAGTGAGTGAGTGAGTGAGTGTGAGTGAGTGAGGTAGTGAGTGAGGTAGTGAGTGAGGTAGTGAGTGAGTGAGTGAGTGAGTGAGTGAGTGAGTGAGTGAGTGAGTGAGTGAGTGAGTGAGTGAGTGAGTGAGTGAGTGAGTGAGTGAGTGAGTGAGTGAGTGAGTGAGTGAGTGAGTGAGTGAGTGAGTGAGTGAGTGAGTGAGTGAGGCGGGAGGCGAGGCGGCGGGAGGAGGAGGAAGAGGAGCGGATACAGAACTAAAAACAAAAACCCCACACGTCAATGTGGGGAAAAACATGTGAAAACCAATGAACAAGTGTCACGGTCAATCTGTTTCCTGATCGTTCTTGCCCATCCATGTGAACTATTTAAAGTGATTTAAAGCACCTTGTTGGTTGGTCATTGTAGTGGCTCATATTTTTTTGGTTATATCATCGGATTGTTATGACCCACAAAAAGAATACATACTAACCACCCATAATAAGGGTATAATATTGTTGTTTTTTATGGCTTCGGTTTCTGAAAAACACCTTGGCCCGAGCGCCAGCAGTACCCAAAACCCTGGTGGCTGATGGTCATGTAAGGCTTTGTTTAAGTTTGTTTGTTATAACCGTTATAACCTCATGTTATTTTAATTGGCATAGGATAATTACCCTCTGGTAAACATACAAAAAGCTATGGAACATCACAATTTTAAATGGGTAAATCCACTATTTCAATGGCCATGTTCAGCAGCTTTTTCTATGTTTACCAGAGGGTATAACTTACTGAATGGAAATCCAACCTCACGAAAGAAATAATGCAGCCCCAGGGATGAAAGGGAGTCCTGCAAAACATACAATGTGGGGCACCCCACACAGATGCCAGTTGGGTTATAAACCTCTTCAACTATATATTGTACATATATATATATATACACATATTATGCATATATATATATACACATATTATGCATATATATATATATATATATACACATTATATATTTATATACATACATTATATATATATGCATACATTATATATTTATATATGCATACATTATATATATACATACATTATATATATCCATACATTATATATATACATACATTATATATATATATACATACATTATATATATATACATACAATATATATATATATATATATACATACATTATATATATATATACATACATTATATATATATATATATACATACATACATTATATATATATACATATATATATATATATCCCACAAACAAAAAATCACAAAAACCCAAATGATTGGACTTATGTTCACCAACTTAGCTCTCGTAAACGCAGGGTCCTTGTAGGAACACCATTGGAGCACTGGTATGGTGCCAGGTGGATTTCGAGTCGCCCAGCGGGTCAAAGCAGCCGCGGACATTCGAGCACAGGAAAGTCGATCGCGCAAACCTTGGTGCATGGAGAAAACATGAGAAAACCCTATTCATGGGATGATGACATTCCCAATATATGGAAAGTCATAAAATTTCATGGTTCCAAACCACCAACCAGGATATATCCAGTTTTGTTAATTAATATATTAATCCCCAATATGAATGGGATACCCTCTGGTAAACGTTTACAAAAAACGATGGACAATTCCACCATGTTTCATGGGAAAACTCACTATTTCGACTGGGCCATTTTCAATAGCTATGTGTATGTTTACCAGAGGGTATCTCTTTTCAATAGCCATGGAACATGACCCATTTATAGATGGTTTACCTATTAAAACTTGTGATTTTCCATGGCTATCTGGATGTTCATCTGGATGTTCGGATGTTTCCGAAGATCATGCAGATACCTCCATATCATCCAGTCATGGATGTCCATGACGACAAGTATTTTTTAACAACCATGGTGACGACTGGGGATGCCCCATCTCTCAAATTATGGTAAAGTCGAGATCTATCCGCAGATCATGCCAATTGTCGGAAAAGGACTGGGAAAAGGACTGCAGGAAGGCTCCCCCCAAGCGATATGTAAGTTGGTAAAAATATGTAAAAATAGTGATAGGCTCAGGATTTAAGCTGGATATTTCTACGTGCATGGTTCTACCGCATATTATCAACATGTATATCCCTCTCTCTCTCTCTCTCTTCATCTGAAGACAATATGTGTCTTAATTTTTTCATTGAAAACAACAATAAACGCCAAAAATAGTGTGTTCCATCTATTTTCTCATTAACATTTGCAGTTTTCCCATAGTTTTCCCACTAAAAACGTTTGTTTTTCCCCATGGAAAAACCACCAACCAGAACCCTCGGCCGGTCAGGAGACGCTGCTGGCGGCTCCTGGCAGCTTCGGCACAGTGCTGGGCGAGTACAGCGACACGCGCTTGATCGTTTGCTTCGACCAGCGCCAGGATGGACGAGAGGAGGCGCCGTCCGCACAGCGCGAAGGGCGAAGCATGGCGAAGCACCGCCACGATGGCTGGGTTGATGTGGGTTGATGAACGAAGTAGAAACATTGACTATCATGAGTTTATGGGATTCTGGGAAGATCATCAGATAATGTGAATGGGATTATGACATGATGTGTCCTAAGGTTTATGAGTATATTAATATACTTGTTTATAGACGGTTAACTATGTTTAACTATGGGTCTAATGTTTTAATGTGACATTGTGTGGATACAATCGGGATATATTGGAAGATAGTCTTTTTTCCAGAATCTGAGTGTGAATGAATTGGGCTTCTACGAACCTATGTCGACAGCAGTAGAACCACTTCGCAGCACGTGTTTGACGCTCAACTTGGTGAACTACGTCTACGTTGAGACGGTCCACTCGGAAACCGAAAAAGCACTATCTATGGTATTTTTCGGATAATCATCACACCAAGAACTCTTCATCTCTGAATCATCATCACTAGATATTTTTCATATGAGGATAATGTTCACACTCTTGGTAGCTGAATTGCTAGATCTTTATCATTTCACATTCAGTGGCTCACCTTGTGAGGCCCCTTGAGGATCCAAGAACCTCGATGAGTTGATTTCTTCAAGTGCAAAATGCACGAACAGATGAGATATACTATAAGTGCTTATACTATATATATACACTATATGATATACAATATATGAGATAATAATAAAAATAAATATATATATATATATAACACACACAGACCCCGAGGTTTGCCCAAGCCCAGAACAGCGTAACTACCAGGGAATTCCGTACGTCAAACAACAGGAAGGATTCTATGTTAAATAATGTTGCTAGGGTGTTTACCGGATCATGTTGCTTCTACATATCATATGGAATTAGCCATACAGTCATTAGGGGGTTCTTGTAGGATCTTATAGGCTTTCAAGAAGATATCAAAGTCCCCGGGCCCCATGGAACAATTAACCATACACTCATTAGGGTTTCTTATAGGATCTTATAGGCTTTCAAGAAGATATCAAAGTCCCCGGGCCCCATGGAACAATTAACCATACAATCATTAGGGGGGTTCTTGTAGGCTTTCAAGAAGATATCAAAGTCCCCCCAGCCCCATGGAACAATTAACCATACAATCATTAGGGGGTTTCTTATAGGCATTCAGGAAGAGATCAAAGTCGGCCCTATGGAACAATTAACCATACAGTCGTTAGGGTTTCTTATATTAAAACAAAAACAAACACATCATCGTTGCCCTCGTCCTCCTCCTCCTCCTCATCATCATCATCATCATCATCATCATCTTGGCTTGCCCGGACGCTCGTTGCGAGTCCGGGCAAACCTGAGGGTCTTGCCGTAATATATATATATAGACAATATATACTTTATGTAAATAACTTTAAATGATCTTAGATGACCAACATGTGGATTCGCCAAAGGGCTGTTTGAGATTTGGATGTGCATCCCAGCTATTCATAGCGGCTTATCCTTATCCTTTATATCACTGCAAGGTGGTGCCCCAGATACATTGGTGAACGGAAGTCCAATAACTCGTGTTTATGATACATAACCTCCTCTGTGCGTGACCAAAGCCTGGAATCATGATTAATTAATACGGGACATCATTCCCAAATGGCCTTAACTATCTCAATTCAGGTTTGTGAAATATTAATTATATGTTTTCCATATCTATAATATCTATAGCCGATGGGTGTTTTCTAGCAACTTGTAACTGGGGCACCTTATTGGTTTTTACCAGGTTTCTACAAAAAACATCCCAGGAGTCACATGCAGATCAGTGCTGCATATGGTCACAGAAATTGTCACAGAGTTGTTCTACCACGATTCACACAGCCACACACAAAAGATGTGTGTATATATATATATATATACATACAGATATACATAATTAAACATGACATAAAGCTGCTTGAACCAGGAAGCATCATCTATATCCATCTCTTCCCAAAAATCTGTGGACAAGTAGTTTGCCACTATGTTCAGTAGGCTTAAGCATTATTTTATGGATTTACTAACCATTATGAACCATTCATGGATGTTTTCCAAACCGCCATCCCTTTGTTCGCTAGGCGGTGAATCTGGGCCCCAACGAGATCGAAGCCGTTTAGACCAACGCCGTGCCGCCGTGCCGCGCGGAGGACGTCGACACCACCGTTGCGCGGAGGGGCGCCACATGACGACGTGGCGGACGTGGCCGAGGTGCCGGGGAGATGGATGGAAAATGGTTGCTACACTCATCTCTAAACGATGATGTTCATGATTGGAGAACGCAACGAAGAATGGGAGAACTTTACCATGGAATGATATCTGATATGGGTAAACCATGGCTAAACCATCTGATATGTTTACCGTTTCACCGGTGGAAGTCATCCAGCGTGGCGGGAGGACTTCGACGGCGCTCCACCGCTCCACGGACGCCGAGTTGCGGATGAAAAACCGAAATGCCGTTGCGTGACCATGGGTTTTATCGAAGAAAATGGTGGGAAAATCTCTAAAATCCAGTGGTTGATATAGATTCATATATAGGCTGATATTGATTCATATTATAATGGGTAATCATTTTTTCCCTTGTTGAAATGGTGATTTTAGAAAGTGTACCGCATTTTTAAGACGCAGCAGTTTGGTTGGAGGTAGCAGCCAGGGATATTAAAAATAGTTTCTCAAAGGTGGCTAAAGGCGGGTAGTTTAGTGCCGCTTTGATGTGATTCTAATGGACATATAATTGGGATATGAGTTTATGATGGTTTAAGTATGTTTAAGTAATTGAGTAAACCATTAGCCCTTTGAAAAACAAACATCAATATGATTTTCAACATGTTTTTTAGATATATATTTCTATCATCAAAATCTTTGGGACTGGGTTTGAGTCCATGCAGTCCCAAAGCATCTCAAGGTGATGAATTAAACCAAGCACTCTTCAAAGTAAGGGAGTTGTTGTGATGGGTGGGGGGGGGGAACCTTCATTTGCGTTCCTACAGTTATGGCCCGAAATACCAGTTATAAGTACTGAACTGACCCATTTATAGAATGTATAATCCCAATATAATCCCATTTATAACCACTTATAAGTTAGAACTAATAAATGGCCATAACTGTATGGCTCTTGGATTTTTGAATTTGATTCTGAGTTTGATTACTCAAGGTAGATTTGGATGAAGTAATCGGGGAGAGCTCTGGATTTCCGAGAATTCTTGGAAGGTTTAGTCACTTTCCGCGTTGAATGTGTGGGCGTGTCTGAACATGGGGTATACCATGGTATACCCCTGAAATCGCAATTTCATCACGAATATACCTAGCACAGTAATCGCTGGATTCTGGGCTACCCTATTTCCCGACAAACCCATAGTCTGTAATTCTGGAACCCCTTTTCTTTCTGGTGCTTAGTAGGGAATGGGGGAATGATCCACAGTAACCGTGAACCACATCAGCCATCATCCCATTCCCCCATTACTAAACAGTGTTCAAAAACCCTGTTGGTTGATGATCGGAATCATAGTATACCCAATATGAATTGGGGATTGTATAATATTATATACAATGATTACCAGAATCCAATCAACCCGTAAGTTTTGGATGTTTTGGGCCACGTCAGCCACAGGAGTTCGACAAAAAAGCCATGCAGCAACGCGCGCTGAGCTGCGCGGGGATTAGCTCCGCAGGGAAGCCCATGGGTGTTTTTCTCGATCCGCCCGTTGGGGCTGTTGGGGCCCTGTTTAGGATTGCTAAGTTGGTTCAAAAACGTTTAAGTAGATGACTTCTATGGTTTATGGTGTGTATGTTAATATGGTGTGTATAATTATATAGATATATATATATATATATTATACTTATAATATGTGTAATTATATATAATATGATATATGTAATATGTATGTATATATACAATATGTGTATATATATACATATTATATATATATAAAAATTTATTTATAATATGTAAAAACATATACATATATTTATATAATGTATATATATATTTTTTTTTTAATATGTATATATATACAATGATATACCTATATACTTAATGGGGGTATCGATGGTTTCTGGATGTTTGTGGTAGATATACCTATACTTAATGTGGCTTGTAAAGCAACTGATAACTGGCCGGTAGTTGATCTATGTTTCATGATCCATCATATTTACAAGACTATGTAATGGACAGTAGTCTTTGGATATGTTTTTTTTTGTGTATTTGGAGACTATATGTACAGCTATTTGCAATCCAACATCATCCAATACCCAGATGCTCCAGTCCAACTAATGTTTGGTGGCACTGGCCCATTTTTGGGATTTTGGTGTGATTTTGATGGGGTTTTGATGGGGTTGAATGGAAATCAATTGGTTTTAGTTACAGCAATGTTTGGTGGCACTGACCCATTTTTGGGATTTTGGTGGTGTTTTTGATGGGGTTATAGTTGTGTTTTGATAATGTTTTATTGGCAGCCAAGTAAGAATGTTATGGGGTTCTTGTGGGAAATCATTAGGGAACCAAAAAAAAACATGCACACCACCATTGGAATCCCACAAGGTATGGCCAAAAACCCATTTGACACCCACATCAACACCACATAAACCCAAGGCAATATTTGGAGAGTTTTTAGCTGGATTGTCAGGGATTGATTGGGATTTCCCATGGTTTTATTTAGGGTTTCCTGGGGTGTTCCAGGGCTTGAGTGGGAACAAGCTGGGTCCACTGGGAAACATGTAGGCCTAGAAAAATCAAGAAATACCATAACAGATCGGTATGGCAAGCTCTCCTATGACATGTATGGAATATTTACCTACATTTGCCCCAAAAATGGCCCAAATGTAGGTAAATATTCCATACATGGAGCATATGGTATATATGAAACACACATTTTCTTTGCAGAATTATTTGCGATGAAATGCTGCAAACTCTACCACTTCACAGTGGCATTCTTCTTTGCAGTTTCTGAATGAGACTGTTGTTGCAACTTGGGAGACCAGAAAGCGGTCTTGCGGTTTTTGATTGGAAGTTTCAAAGACCCTATTTGTATGGGATAAACATTTCCATAGATGTGGAAAACCAAGAGTGAAACGCAACATGATCTACGTTCTTCACATCGAAGCTTCGCCTGGCTTAGTCTTCACTGCGCTTCTTTAATGTTTTCCAATCAGGTTTAGAGCCGTAAAGGAACCACTCCCACAAGGAACGGCCCACAAGGACAAACAAAATCAAACAAAACCAACTAGCCAAGAAATTGTGGATCCAAAATCCAAAGTTGCAAAGTCTATTGGATTGATTTACAGAATAAAAATCTGCGTTTCGTTGCCCTCAAATCATAAAATGCTTGAAATGAAATACCCATTCTCATCATTAATAATTAAATTTGATGAAATCAAATCATTTGTGAGTACATTTTTTTTAAAACCACGTGGTGGGACCCCCAAGGTATAAGTTGGCTAACTTTTAACCCCCATGAATACATGAAATTACTAAAAGCAGAATATATTTACCATTTGTTTACCCAAAACAATAGAATTCACCTAGTTCTTTGCAGCATCTTTGCGATTTCTAGCGGGAGCCCACGATGCTGAAATCAAGCAACCCGACGACCCAACGACCGCTGAGGTGTGCGCAGCTGCTGCGGCGTTGCTGACGCAGCCCATGGATGTGGTGAAGACACGAATGCAGGCAGCACGCGGCATGGCTGTGGGTAGAATGATACAAGGTGGTGCCCTTTGCAGCTTGAATTACATGATCCATGGGGATAGAATGGGGATATAGACATATAGATACTATATGACTGGGAATACATGAATTAATGATTGTATCATGGTTAATTGAGTAATGGGCATGGTAGAATGGGGATATACTGGGAAGAACATATCCATTGTGTTGGCTGGGTGGAATGATCGGCCCAGCAATCAATGTGTAATTCTACGATGGAAATGGGGATGGAATGATGGAATTATTGCATCTGGTTGGTGGTTTGGAACATTTTTTTTTGATTTTCAATTCAGTTGGGAAGAATAATCCCAACTGACGAACTCATATTTTTCAGAGGGGTAGGTATACCACCAACCAGGTATATATATATATATATTATATATATATATATATATATATCTATGTACATATACATATATATATATATATATTTATACATATATATATATATGAATCATGAAGGTAGCATGGGAATAGAATGCAGCCCAATAATCAATGGTTAGTGGATAGTGGATATAGAATGGGGATTGAATCTGGATATATTATATTATCAGGAATGATTAGAGATACATTCATATGTTAATAGTCGCTGGGTATGCCATGGGGATATACATAAGTTGGGATTTAACCAGCCAAAGTGCTGAAATTCGCTGGATGGAGATTCAGCCAGCTAAAATCAGCCATACTTCATCCGCTCGCAGCTAGACCCTGTTGGACAGTAGTCGAGTTGCCTAGTCGTGATGTTGATCAAGTTATAGTATTATAGTCGTCTCGAAGCCCTGGCCGGGAAAATGGCAGGGTCAAACAGTGGCGGAGGGATGGCAAAAACAGTACAATTATTGTAAAGTAACGTATCAGAAAGGGTTTATGAAAATTGGAGCTGTCCTTAATGTGGATCATTAATTATGCCAAATCTATCGTGATTGGGCCGTTTCTTTTTCATTCACATGTACCATGGGTCCCAGTTCAGTTCGTTGTGGTTTGATGCACTCCACACTCCAGACCGGCCAGATTCATTCGGTGATCACATCTGGCAAAAGTGGCTACAAGTACTATAAGGCCTAGTGGCTGTCGGCGGAGGTTTCCAGATATCGTAGCCTTTTGAATCACAGGGCGATCCCCTTGAAATTCCACGGCTTGATTCCGTTGAAAGGAATGGGTTGTCTCCACTATGAGAGGCCCAGAAAAACGATCCTCAACCAGGCAAAATCCCGTAGCCCAGCCTGGTAACCCAAAAAAGGCATCCATTGGTCCGTAGACAAACGACATGTGTTTAGGTCACGAAATCCAGCAATCCAATTCTCTAAGACCAATCGATGGGAATCGTTGAAGCCTCGACAAGCCAAAGACCCAAAGTGAAGGCCCGGTTTTTGCTGAAAGCTGTCCGTGTCTTTCTTAGATTCAAACTGGTGCAGTATTCAAAACATGTCAAACTCACCCTTGGTTGATTTGCTTCCAGGCTATACCTGGTTGGTGGTTTGGAACATTTTTTCCATATATTGGGATTAATAATACCAACTGACTAATATTTTTCACAGGGGTTGAAGCCACCAACCAGATACTATTCAACAATATTCAACATATTTTGGGAATCGGGGATCCCTATTTTTGTGGCCAGGCACAAGGGTCGGATGTTCACGGGGGGTCAGGTGCCTCGCTTCTGGCGCACACTGAGAGAGATGATTTCAACCGCAGGTGGGATCAATGGGCCCAATGGACCAACGGATGGTGACACGTAGCCTTGAAACCGTGGGAGATCAAACATGGCGATGGGGTGGAACCCTCCATAAATGGATGTTTCTACAGTTATGGCCCGAAATACCAGTTATAAGTACTGAACTAACCCCATTTATAGAATGTATAATCCCATTTATAACCAGTTATAACTAATAAATGGCCATAACTGTAGGAAAATCATCGAGCTACAACTGGATGATTTTCCAGCAAGCCCTGTTTGATTTGAGTGCGGAAGACCCAAGACTTGCAGCTGGGGTGATGTTGTTTAACCTGCTATGGTGTGCCATGGTACCTGTTATGGATGTCGCAAACATTTTATGAGGTTCCCAACTGTTCAACCACTATTTGGGGGGGTGCTACAACTGATTCGACATCTTGAGCCCCACTGATGTCTTCGTCCGACTAAGAGGTTGACCACCCCGTACAATGGGATACCAATGGGTAAGTGAAGATCAGTAGACCAGGCCGGCCTGTCTATTCGCACGAGGAACTCGTGGGATCACAACCCCCAGATGGGAACACATCTGGAAACCCTCGAAGTTGGGGGTAAAAAGCAATTGCGTTTGCAAGCTGAATTGCCTATCACAAGGCGGCCCCACAATAATTACACATAAGGATATTTCCTCAAATCAAGGGTGATTAATCATGCCCGAACTAGTCATCTAGCAACCATCATTTATCAATATATACATATATATATACCCATTTATATCCTATCATATCCCATCCTTTTTGTTGATGGTTATCATTGGAGTTTAAACCATCAACACCAAGAATGTATATACATGAATATATCTGATATTTCAAGACATAATTGAATATAAATAATACATATATATATATATGTATATATGTCTATGTTTTTTACTACATGATATATTTGATACATACATATACTGTGCATATATATATACATATATATATATATATATACATACGTACATGCAACTTGTCTTCTGTCGGAGGCTGGCGAAGCCTCTGGGTTGGATCAACCGCCAGGGTGCTGACCATGGCGACTTCTGGCTTGCTCCTAGGCACGGTCGACAGGGCGACACGTCACTGCGCTGCTTTACCATAGAAAAGCCATAGGAAAATGGTGATTTAACCAAGAAAAATGTGGATTTCATGAGATTTATAGCTATAATTATTAAATAGCTAAGTTGGTGAACATAGAGTAACTCCAACTTCACTATTATGGTTTATGGTACTTATTATGTTTGATGGGGTTTATAAGACAACTTATGATTGGTGGGCCCACATTGCAAGTGGATTATCTGACTGCTAAGACATGGGATGTTGAGCGATAAACATGGGAAATTGTATGGAAATCTCTGAAAGCTGGATGCTCACAAGAAAACAAATGGATTTAGCCACCAAACTCACTAAACATAGGCGATTTACAAGGGTAGATGTTGTTCAATATATAATTATGTACATATTCCACACAGACACGGAGCATTTTGGCAGGTGAAAAAAATCCCCCCGTTCTTATCGGTTCTACAATGAGGGGCCCCTTTGATAGGTCTCTGTTGGTTCAGAAAACTACAATCTGTTCAGAAGTTGTGGATATGCTGATTTTGGGATCTAATTTAATCCAAAACAACATTATAGATGATTTGGAGTTGTATAATGTTGTATATGTCATGACTCAATGATTCTAGATTTTAGACTGCTCTTGGTGGATGCTACGTCATGAAAAATCACTGTTTGCCTACGTTTGCCCCTTTTGGGCAATCGTGGACCAGTGGACCAGGATCAAGTCACAAGATCCTATGGAAACACCATGACTCTGCCAAGAAAGAACACGACAGAGGGTAGATCCCCATATTGGTCAATCAATAACATCATACTTGGAAGTCCAGTTCAAAAAAAAAGATGTTAGAAGTGGAAATATCACCAAAACTGGGGTTACATCCCAACATTGGCATTATTTCATATTATTTCACCATGCCATGCTAGTCTCGCCAGGCCCTTTGTTCGAGTATGCGCACTTGGTCAGCACCGATGCACCCAGGCGGAGACCTCGTTGGAGCTTGTGGCGCGTTTTGCGTTGGTGAAAGTCGCTGTTCTTTGTTTGTCGTTGTTTACCCTCTGTTTATGACTAACATAGCCATTGAAAATGGCCATAGAAATAGTGAGTTTTCCCATTAAAAATGGTGATTTTCCATAGCTATGTTAGTTTACCGGAGGCTAACTCATTTTGACGCGTTTCATTTTAACGCGTTTCGTAGGTCATGTTGAACGATTACTTTCTGGTTGGTACTAGATTGTCGGGATAACTCGTATTTTTCAGGGGGCCAGAATTGCTGGTTACTTGGATCATGTTCCCATTCTGGTGGATATACCTTGACCATATAGATATCAGATATACGTATAGGAAACACATGTGTTTCACAATTGACAATACAATTGACAATATAACTTTCACAATTTCAACATTTCTCGTTGATACAAGGTCAGCCCCCCCAGTGAAATGTTTGTTGGTTTATAAATCCATCAGCTATACGTAATTATATCCCCCCTAAGCAACCCAAACAAAAATCACCAAGTTGTGCGCGTCAACTTAGCTATCATCAATCAGCTATGAACTCCATGAAAAAACCCAATTTCTCTTGGGTAAATCACCATAAATCACCACTTTCCCATGGTTTCGCAGTTGCAGGGGCCATGGTTCCGTCGTTTTTAGCGCCAAAAAAGGCCGCTCCGGCAGCGCTTGGTTCTGGGCGAGGCCGATTCATCCGATCTGAGTCTGATAGATCGCATGGGGGCCATGGGTGAATGGCTTGGGAGTTATAATGCAATAGTTATAATCTCAGAACAGCCATGGTTAATAGTAGGGGATATGATTAATCTATTAATCTAATATATATATAGTGGTTATTCTCATATCAATCTATATTCTAATACATAGGGTGATTGTAATACATAGTCATAGTCTAGTTATTGTTATATTGGGGTATCAGATGGTGATATCATAGCGATCTGTTATGGAATATTAGTGGACTATCATATACTATTTAACATAGCTATGGTATAGATGGTCCATTTATAGAGGATTTGAAACATGATTTACCTATCAAACATCTTGATTTTCCATAGCTCCGTTAAATAACCAAATGGTAGTTCTGATAATTCATGAATCATAGATGAATTTGTTGGTATAACTATCTTCATCTAATAAGTTATAACTACTTGTAGAAAAAAACATAAGTTATCTTCATCTATCGGGGATCATGATGATCCATACTAGGGAAACCTATCAACCAACTAGTATGATATGAGATTGTGCTTTTAATGAACACATCACTATTTTGTTTCGAAACTTTTAGGCAGATTTGACTTTTCTATCTTATAAATGGAGTTACTAACTTATAGTAGTACCATATCAGACCATATAATCATATTTTCTGGCGATATTCCCTGAAATTTAGGCCATTGATCTTATTTGGTTGGTTTGGAACATTGTTTATTTTCCATTCAGTTGGGAATTTCATCATCCCAACTGACTTTCACTCATATTTTTCAGAGGGGTAGGTCAACCACCAACCAGTCATTTGTTTTTGAAAATCACCATGTTTAATTGGTTGGTGGGTGTTTCATAGGTGTTTTTATTCCATTTTAAAATAACCAGTCATTTTGGAAAATCAACCACCACCAAACATGCTTTAAACGTTTAAGGCGGCCGCCAGGCTCCCCATGTCCTCGTCGTCCAACCATGACCTCACCGCCGCGTGAGGATCCTGGACGAACCATCGTCCACCCTCGATCCACCCGCGACATGTTTATCGCAGCTCGGACCAAAGAAGTTCACCGGGTCCAAGAGAGGGGACATGTGATTGATGGTGATTTATACCTGTCGTTTATAGTTGATACCTGTCGTTTATAGTTGTTAACCAACCATAATGGTGATTTAATGGTGATTCAATGGGATGTAATGGGTTTGATCCTCTGGTAAACATACCAAAAACTATATGGAAAAATCATAATATTATCATATTTACGTTCGGTAGATCAACTATTTCTATGGGCTATGTTCAATAGTTGTGTCAGTTTACCATGACGGGGATGACCTGGACCTTGGGGCTACCATGACGGGGATGACAGTGGGTAAAACAATGCCATGGTTACCAGCCACTGGGAATGGTTGAAACGAAATACCACCGAGAAATACCACACATATTTTTATGATAAAATGGTGATTTTGGAAGTGGTAACCATGGCATTGTTTGAACCACATTACTTCTGATAGAGTCTTGTTCAAGGCTCAACATGTTGTCTTCCGGGTCTTCTTTTCGGAGGTCTGTTTTTCAGTCCAAGAGATGGGGCTCGTGACTCTTTGTGAAACGTGGCTCCAAATCTGAGTTTAACCCACTGTGGGTCCAGATTTTGGGATGTGGCGTACATCATTAAAAACACCCATAATTTCACATCCATGGCGATGGTCATGGTATAGATATTAGTGTTGCTGCAGGAATGACATGGAATGATTACAGAAAGGATATGCTTCATGAATTTCTGCAGCCATACCCTTGGATGATCCCCAACCTGCTGCCGCTTGGAGCCCTTGGGTCGCTGAGGACGTGAAGACTTGATGCGATCGCAAAAGGGTGCGATGTCGGTGCGTGGTGAATTCATACGGCCAAACCGAAGTTCTATCGGAGGGATATAGGATTATATAGGTACATGTAGCAACAGCATCAATAAGGACATGAGCTGGTTGGTGGTTTGGAACATGAATTTTATTTTTCCATATATTGGGAATAGTAACCCCAACTGACGAACTCATACTTTTCAGAGCGGTTGAAACCACCAACCAGTGAGCAGTCCTTTTCATCACTGCTTGGGATATAGTGTGAGAATCAATCCGCTTGACAAGCACATTTGGATGGTTGAACCCACAGATACATTCCATCAGCAATGGTTTAGATATAATAGCATCTAGAAACATTGATGATCATTGATGTAATCGTAATCTCTCAACATTGAATAACATTGATTGGTCAAATGTGGATCAACAAACTTACCTCTTTCACAAAAGAGTCGGGCAGTCCCGGATCATGCACCAAGGGCATCCAAGGGCCATATAGGGTCTAAGGCCACGTTTAAGGATCAGGAGACCATTGCAAGGTATAGGTACAGACACCGAGCTTCAGAACCTCTGATCCGCCGGGTGGTTGGGACGGATTGGTTTCCGGCTCTGGTGGAACCTTTGTGTCTCCCATGTTGTATCCTTGGTGACAAGGTGTTATTCCTGCACGACTTCGTGGCTATTCCCTAGGTCATCCTGTGCAAATCCATCTCAAAATCATAAAATCCGCAGTTTCTGGGTGACTCCAGACTCAAGTTTTTGAGTCGACTGCGCAGCAACGACTTTTAGTCTGCGCCGCCGATTGGCATTGCTTGCTTGGCCTTTTTTCAAAGGCCGTTGGGGACCCCAGAGATCTGCGCGGGGTTCCAACTGATCCATGGTTTCTAGATGTTTATTGACTAGACTGTATAGAAATATATAGTAATTATATATGAATATTATATATATATATTACTATATTATATGGTTTACTGCAAAACTGCAAAAGTGCCGAACATACAGTCAAAATAGATCAACATAATTAACCATGTAGTAGATTTCCCAGCACCATGGATGATATGGATATCCCAGGATATTCATTTGACAATAGTGGACCGTGTAACCTTTAAGCTTTAAATAACCATTTGATGGGGAGAGGGAGAAGGATGAGAAATAATGGACTAAGGCGGAAAATAATCTCAACTATAATCTATAATGCTCCGAGCAGGTCTTGACTCTGACGTATCGAAAGGTGATGGAATGATAGATCATGATCCAATCATCAACAAAAATGGGGTACCCACCTCTTCAGCCCTGGCGCCCTGGATCCTCCAAGGTAGAAGATTTGCAGGGCGTCACTTTGATATTAGTGCGCCACAACTCGACGCCTCCTAACCGCACCAAGTGCCGCGGGTGTACACCCAGGCGGGAACACGTTGAAGAGTTCAACGGGTTGATTTTTGGTGCAGAACTGACAGCACCCAAGAAATACCAAATCAAAAAACAACAAAAATAGATGATCCTACAATACCAAAAGGTAAGCCAAAAAATCGGATTGCCCAACTTACATTACATCCAATCCTAGGTGATTGCAACGCGGGAGGTGACAGCATATTCACCCACCCTTGGGCCCTTGCATCACCAGGGTCTTTGATATAATCCTACTTCTACAGGCTTTATTAATCAACCTGGGGGAGTAGCAACTCGAAAAAAAATGGAGCGTAAACATGTTTTTGAACCAGTGTTTGTTTGGTACCAGTTGTGTTTGTTTAAGCATGAACAGTAAAAAGTTATAGGCTCTTAGCCTGGTGTAGCATGGTTTGACCAAAAAGGTGACCCTGGTGACTTTACGATCAACGTTATGGGGATTCTTGCGGTAAACTGACTCGATGAATCATTTTGAGTACAACTTATAGTCTCCAAAACAGGAGCATGTATATATATATATATTCCTATATATATATACATGTGTTTTGCTTTACATGAACCATATGTGTTTTTCAATAGATGTTCAAATATGTTCAGGTTTCAAAAACCATATAATTGCTGAACTTCGCCACAAAAACAAGTGATAAGCTACAACTCCGTCCCGTCCCACAGGTAGCAACTGCAGCAAGGGAACACCTTAGCGCCGGAGTGTGAGAAAGGCCCTGGCGAGCACTGCTTGGTGTAACTGTAGGGTTGTCCACGGGATACCCTTCTTCAGTAAACTAATATAACTATGGAACATCACAATTTTTAATGGGAAAACTATGGAAAATCACCATGTTTAATGGGAAAACTATGGAAAATCACCAATTTTAGTGGAAAAACTATGGAAAATCACCATTTTTAGTCGGAAAACTATGGAACATCACATGTTTGGGAAGTAAATCAAAAATCAATGGCCATTTTCGCTAGCTATGTTAGTTTACCAGAGAGTAATCATGGATAATGTTAATAAAGCAATAAACCACCCTTATGTTGATAGTTTGTAGCACCCATTTATGGTGATTTTGGGGATGGTTTATGATTGCTTTACCGTAGGTGACTAATTTCATGGTTATTTATAAACCAGTTCCCCTCTGGTTATTTAACATAGCCATGGAAAATTGTTGATTTTCCCATTAAAACCTCCATTTATAAGGGATTGTCCATGGCTATGTTAGTCATAACCAGATGGTGCTAGTTACCTACGGTGAAATGGCAAAGACAATTGCAGGATTTTTCGCAACCAACTGACCATTGCACCAGTTCTAAAAACGTCAGTAAGTTGGTTAGTTACCCGGCCTGGTAAACATACAAAAAACGAACTGGAAAGATCCACCATGCTATCAATGGGTAAATGCACTATTTCAATGGGCTATTTTCAAGTTCGCGAACTGTTAGTCATTACCAGGCCGGGTAATGTCCCATGAATATCTCATCACTATCCATTCATATTCCATATTCTATATCCACTGAGGGTGACATAGCCCATTAAAACATCATATTTTTCCCATCAATCAACCAAGGCATTTGTGGTTCCCTAGGCCTTGACCCTTTTTGACCCAGTCCCTTTTTTTGGTTAAAAAACCGGTCAGCAGGGTGTGTTACCCGGCTCGACAAGTCCCCCTACTGGGTGTCCCCTTTATAGCTACAAGGTGGTGCCACCCCAGTTACAAGTTGGTTTATAAACCATAGTAACTAGTTCGATATATCTATCATAAAACCAAATGTTTCTTTGGAGTCTTTTGCAGCAAACGTTAGCGATTTAGCTTCCTGAACACCACCTTTTTTCAAAGTATGCCATGGTCGTTCTAGTTGATGCTGTGCCGCTGTTCCCACTGGGGGATGGTAATCAAATTCATTAATCCCAATGATGGGATCACCACAAGCCCCAAAAAAACATTAAAAAAAAACAACGTTGGTCCCCACAGACGCAAGTTGGTTTTATAATGTTCTATAAGCCTATTAAACTAGTTCACTAGATACCTACCATAAACATCCATAGACATCCATAAGAAAAACTCCCCTCAGATGGACGACGACGCGGGTTTCGATGACAACGATTTTGATGATGACGACCAGGTGCGGGGCCACGGGGCTCCCAGTTGCAACACAAGCTACGATTGGAACGGAGCCATACTGCCCCCAATACACATTGATGTATCATGTATACATATATATATATACATTATATATATATATACATTATATATATATACATATATATACACATACAATATACGTACATAGACTTATTATATATAGTTATATATATATATAGTCATTCATACATATATTAAGATTGTAGTTGAATGCGTGCGGTAAGCTTGCCATTACCTATGCTTCGCGGATACTCAATGATCCAAGGGATGCATACTTGGAAGATCAAGGAATTCCGTTGGAGCCATAAGGACGACTTATAGTTTATAATGGCAAATCCTATTAAAATGGATGATGTAGGGGTACCTCCATGACTTCAGAAACCTCCATGATGTAGTTGTAGCACAGTTATAGTTATAGTCATTTTTGTTTAGCAAGTACCAGCATGTGGTGCCTTGAGCTATAAGATGGATCATAAATCATAACTACTCCCTACTGAGCAGTTCGATATCTCTACATAAACCCAACAGTTTGCCAAACGTCATAGGTGAACTTAGCTAACATGAATCAATTGTATCAGCAATAAATTCCATGTTTTTTGGCTTTAATCCCTATACGAGGTATCCCCCAAATCATCCATTGTTAATAGGATGTTCCATGATAAACCATCCATTTTGGGGTATCGCCATTTTAGGAACACCATGTTTAACATTTTTTTCATCCCCACAATTGTGGCCCTTTACTAGTTCAAGTCGTCAGTACACGTGACCCCATAAAAATGGTTCATGGTCCCATGAAATCACCATTGAAATAACTGGTAAAGAGCCTGAACTCCCCATATTTCTATGGTTCCATATAGTATCATATTACCATTTATGTATATATATATATATATTTACCTGATAGAAAATGATATTATCTCAAAATTAATGATAAATGGTACATGATGCTAATATGATATATCATAATCAATATTCAATCATCAATAATCAATACCTTAGCTCATAGCTCCCCATATTTCTGGGCCTACCCTGAAGTTTTCCAAGGCCCCCACCGTTTTGTATCACCCTGCAAGGCCAGTGACATTGATGCAGTGGACCTGGAGGGCGAGGTCGAAGGTGGCGGCGCTGGCGCCGGGTCTTGCCCGGATGGTGAAACAAAAACTCATGTTGGACTATGGTACTGATATGGTACCTTAATTTTGCGAGAAATGTGAGTGGGAATTTCATAGAATGGGATTCATATAATTGTAATCGAGGTTGGATTGGTAATATATGTACAAGGTAGAGATGGCTACTTACAACCTCATTTTTTGTTATACGTACTATATAGTAATATTATTAATGATATAATAGGATCTGGGTAAACTAGACGATACTATTTCTAGTTCAACCGACTGGATGAGTAGTTTAGTCCTTTAACATTTTGCGATTTCAATGGGAATATCAACTAACTAGCCAACTACCCTCTGGTAAACTAACATAACCATGGAACATCGCAATTTTTAATGGGAAAACTCACTATAAATGGCCATGTTCAATAGCTATGTTTGTTTACCAGAGGGTATTTTTTTTGCAGGGTATCTAAGATTGGCAACGATTCCACTAACCTGAAACTTGCGGCGATTTGGGGATGATTCCCCTTGCCAGCCATGATTCCAGGGTTCGGTCACGACGTGAGGTCACTATAATTTGCCAATGGGAATAGGATCCCGACATGGGATATATAATAATATATGTTACTAGTTGCTACACGGATTATTTTTGATTTCCCATTAATTGATGATTTCCGCTGGTGAATGGGGAGAACGGTTTGAAGCTATCGGTATTTCCTATTTTGCATGGGGAGCCAAGGAGCTACTTAGACTTTCCCAACTATATGATAGTGAGTGAAATGAAAGGAATCGGATTGGGTTAATTGGGTGAATTGGGTAATTGTCCGAAACCGAATGGCCGAACTTTTCAGCACTTGAAATCACCTTTGAAACACCAGAGATTTGCAAAGATGGAGTTCAGGGCAGTTCTTTGTGGATGATACTAACAGTTCGCCATGGTATAGATGGCCCATAGAAATAGATGGTTTACCTTGTAAAAATATGTAAAAATGCTGATTTTCCATGGCTATGTTAGTCATAACCAGATGGTATCAGATATGAACTGCACCCGAACACATGGAACACTGCAACAGCTCGCTATGGGGTTTTCCTAAAATTGAGGACCACAAATCATCCATCGTTGGTCATGTTTCACGGGGAAACTAATTGTGTTTGGGCACCGGGTGCCCCAAATTTGAGGAAACCTCCCGTATCAGACAGACCACTGTTTGCTCCAATGACTCCATTGAAGTCTTTCAAGTCAAAGATGACTGGAGAACTTGTGAACCTGTCGAGATCTAAAGTTGGTACATCTGGTGGTACGTAAGAATTCAAGCGGTCGATGAGCCAACACGATTGACTCTTCACAGAAATCAAGAACGAGTTGAAGAAGCGCAATGCACAGCCTCCACTCTTCCACGAAGATTCAAATCCCATGCCATTAATTTCACATATATCCCCCTAGAATAGATGGGCCCCAAAACTGAAAATCTACATTTCACCAGGCTTTCTATGGTAATATCAGAGGACCAGGATAACTTCTCAACGTGGCCAAGTCCCTTTTTCATGTTGGCCTATCTGGAGGGATTCGTCTCTGAATTTAACAGCAACCAACAGAAACCTATTGCAAATCTAATCTCATTTCCCATGTTTCATTGGTTTTCTGGTTGGTGGTTTGGAACATTTTTTATGTTTCCATTCAGTTGGGAATTTCATCATCCCAACTGACGTTCAAGCCATCATTTTTCAGAGGGGTAGGGCTCAACCACCAACCAGTTTTTGTGGTTCAATTCCCATTTTGTAACCAGCAGTTTTGCAACCACCATGACATGTTATTCTATGTATATATATATATATCCATAAGCTTTATGTCTTATTATATATATATATCCAAGTTATATATATATATGTTATAACCAGCAGTTTTATGACATTCTTCCGTCCCAGTCGTCCCAAGTTTTAGTGGTTCAATCCCCTGGCGAAAACAACTCATCGCTCCTGGCGAAATCGAGGAGATGATGAAGCGGGAGATGACTTCGACATGGACGCACGGGTTTTTGGATCCCAGTGATCCCAGTATCAAGGGGAGGTTATAAGCCCAGTTTTAGGATGTTTTAGGTGGGGTAAGTAGGGTTATGTGTGTATATATATATAGTAATAATAATGATAATAATAATATATACATATATACATATAGTCCAGTTGCCATTGGACGTATAAACTTATGACCTACTTGGGAACTTATTATGACCTGTTGGAACATACTTCCGTCCAAATTCCAAGAGACTCTCTGACAACCGGTAAACTTGCCCACGTGCTCCATACATGATACCTTGACCTACAAGACTGGGTGATCTGTGGGGTAAATGTTGGTAAATGTTGCTATAAATATTCACCATGGAGCATTTGGGTTTTTGGACTTTGCCAACCAAAAACTAAAAACATCGTTTTGAATGGTTTTGATACAATCTTGCCAATAAACGCAGTACTTGTGGGATTTGGTGTTATCCAAGCTATTTCCAATTTGGGCACGGGGTTGATAAACTTTAGTGGATTTGTGGGTGCCTGGGAACCAATCTATGTGTAAATGAGGTTCCTGGGAAACATGAAGGGTCTCCATGGTTGGACTACTGGAGTATATGACTGGGATTGGAATCACTGAAAATTTCTACGTGGCTGGAAGATGATTTGACGACTTGAAATGGCCATGTTGACAGGTCTCTACCCGAAAAACATTAAAAAAAAAAACACAGTTGGTATAGAGTCACCCACAGCCATGGGATTTAGACTTCTTACACCTCTGTGAATCAGGCAACACTAAACCAATGGGAGTATCATCACCATACACATGGGAAACGGGCATCAGATGAGATATGACCAGTGCCTTTTTATACCAAGCCGCAGTGGGAATAGAATCTGTGGAACCAGAGTTTCAACAGATGGGAATGGGTCAAAAGCTATGATTACCATATGGCTATGGATCAATACCTATACATACCATTTTTAGGGGGATGAACATCCATTTACCAGCTATTTTGATGTTCACCAGGGGGATAGGGTTTTGACCCATCCCCATATAATTTACCATACTGGGGGGATAAACATCCATAGATCGCAGCTAAGCAGCTATGGTGGTGTTTTTTTGGCTACCTGTGGTCCCTAGGTTTTGATGATTATGTTGTGAGGTTACCTGATCCTGAAAAAAAATCATGGGACTGACTTTATTTGATTTTATGTTGACTTCATTTTTGGACTCCCGTTTCTCTACTACAATTGAAGTCCACTACAATCAAAAGGGTCTTCCCGTTCTGTTCTGCCCATCGTGTTGGCAATTAGTTTTGTACTGACAGACTGACAGATTAATGCCACTTGTGCAGACATAGAATGATGCACAATAATCCCATGCTTGTGTTTGACTTCATTTCATTTTTGGAATGTGTATATATATAACATAGACCCGGGCAAGCCGGCGGCGGAAGTTTCCCAAACATAAATGACCTATAGTTCAAAGACACCCTGTCCCGACCGTGTCCTTCCCTCGACACTCCACACCTCACACTGCACACTGCACTCTTCGCACTCCAAACTTCAAACTTCACACTCCACACTTCACACTTCTCACTGCTTCCTTCACACTCCAAACCTCACACTTCACACTTCACACTTCACGCTGCGCTCTTCGCACTCCACACTTCCCAGTCCACACTTCACACTTCTCACTTCACACTTCTCACTTCTCACTGCTTCCTTCACACTCCAAACTTCACACTCCAAACTTCACACTTCACACTTCTCACTTCGCACTTCACACTCCACACTTCACACTCCAAACTTCACACTTCACACTTCTCACTTCGCACTTCACACTCCTCACTGCTTCCTTCACACTCCTAACTTCACACTTCTCACTTCGCACTTCACACTCCACACTTCACAGTCCACACTTCACACTTCTCACTTCTCACTGCTTCCTTCCGACTCCAAACTTCACACTCCAAACTTCACACTTCGCACTTCACACTCCACACTTCACTCACACTTCACACTTCACAGTCCACACTTCACACTTCTCACTGCTTCCTTCACACTCCAAACCTCACTCACACTTCACACTTCACACTGCGCTCTTCGCACTCCACACTGCACAGTCCACACTTCACACTTCTCACTTCACACTTCTCTCTTCTCACTGCTTCCTTCACACTCCA
>CAMXCT020005050.1:0-23912 GCA_947184155.2 Cladocopium goreaui | reverse complement strand
GACGTTCCGGCCTCCAGGGAACTTGCTCTTGCGATTGATTTGGAGGTCGTTTCGTCCTTCAGTAGCATGGTGTTTTGGTGTGGCGAAGGGTGCGTTTTGGAAGCTTGCAGCACCACCTTTAGTAGCAGCACCAGCAGCAGCAGCAGGAGCAGTAGGATAGCAGGATAAGAGAGGATTCTAGCACGATAGCAGGATAGGATAAGAGAGGATTTCTAGTAGGATTTCAGAAGGGACGTTCCGGCCTCCAGGGAACTTGCTCTTGCGATTGATTTGGAGGTCGTTTCGTCCTTCAGTAGCATGGTGTTTTGGTGTGGCGAAGGGTGCGTTTTGGAGGCTTGCAGCACCACCTTTAGTAGCAGCACCAGCAGCAGCAGCAGGAGCAGTAGGATAGCAGGATAAGAGAGAATTCTATCACGATAGCAGGATAGGATAAGAGAGGATTTCTAGTAGGATTTCAGAAGGGACGTTCCGGCCTCCAGGGAACTTGCTCTTGCGATTGATTTGGAGGTCGTTTCGTCCTTCAGTAGCATTGGTGTTTTGGTGTGGCGAAGGGTGCGTTTTGGAGGCTTGCAGCACCACCTTTAGTAGCAGCACCAGCAGCAGCAGCAGGAGCAGCAGCAGCAGGCCCAGCAGCTGCAATCGCTTTGTTTTTTCCAGAATCCAGAAGGGACGTCAAGCCCCGGGGCCGCATGTTTTGGAGGTTGTTCCGTCCTTCAGTAGCATGGTGTTTCGGTGTGGCGAAGGGTGCGTTTTGGAGGCTTGCAGCACCAGCAGCAGCGGCAGCAGCAGCAGGAGCAGCAGGCCCAGCAGGCCCAGCAAGCCCAGCAGCTGAACTCGCTGAAAAAGGTGTCTGCCTGTTGGTTTCTTGCTTGAGCAGCCACCAGCAGCAGCAGCAGCAATCAAAATTGGGTTAGATTGGATTAGATTTCTAGCAGGATAGCAGGATAAGAGAGGATTCTAGCACGATAGCAGGATAGGATAAGAGAGGATAGATTGGATTAGATTTCTAGTAGGATAGCAGGATAAGAGAGGATTCTAGCACGATAGCAGGATAGGATAAGAGAGGATTTCTAGTAGGATTTCAGAAGGGGACTCGTTCCGGCTCCAGGGAAACGGGAACTTGCTCTTGCGATTGATTTGGAGGTCGTTTCGTCCTTCAGTTAGCATGGGTGTTGGGTGTGGCGGAAGGGTGCGTTTTTGGAGGGCTGCAGCACAACTTTAGTAGCAGCACCAGCAGCAGCAGGAGCAGTAGGAGAGCAGGATAAGAGAGGGATTCTAGCACGATTAGCAGGGAGGATAAGAGAGGATTTTAGTAGGGATTTCAGAAGGGACGTTCCGGCTCCAGGAACTGCTCTTGCGATTGATGGGAGGTCGTTTCGTCCTTCAGTAGCATGGTGTTTTGGTGTGGCGAAGGGTGCGTTTTGGAGGCTTGCAGCACCACCTTTAGTAGCAGCACCAGCAGCAGCAGCAGGAGCAGTAGGATAGCAGGATAAGAGAGGATTCTAGCACGATAGCAGGATAGGATAAGAGAGGATTTCTAGTAATAGTAGGATTTCAGAAGGGACGTTCCGGCCTCCAGGGAGCTTGCTCTTGCGATTGATTTGGAGGTCGTTTCGTCCTTCAGTAGCATGGTGTTTTGGTGTGGCGAAGGGTGCGTTTTGGAGGCTTGCAGCACCACCTTTAGTAGCAGCACCAGCAGCAGCAGCAGGAGCAGTAGGATAGCAGGATAAGAGAGGATTCTAGCACGATAGCAGGATAGGATAAGAGAGGATTTCTAGTAGGATTTCAGAAGGGACGTTCCGGCCTCCAGGGAACTTGCTCTTGCGATTGATTTGGAGGTCGTTTCGTCCTTCAGTAGCATGGTGTTTTGGTGTGGCGAAGGGTGCGTTTTGGAGGCTTGCAGCACCACCTTTAGTAGCAGCACCAGCAGCAGCAGCAGGAGCAGCAGCAGCAGGCCCAGCAGCTGCAATCGCTTTGTTTTTTCCAGAATCCAGAAGGGACGTCAAGCCCCGGGGCCGCATGTTTTGGAGGTTGTTCCGTCCTTCAGTAGCATGGTGTTTCGGTGTGGCGAAGGGTGCGTTTTGGAGGCTTGCAGCACCAGCAGCAGCAGCAGCGGCAGCAGCAGCAGGAGCAGCAGGCCCAGCAGGCCCAGCAAGCCCAGCAGCTGAACTCGCTGAAAAAGGTGTCTGCCTGTTGGTTTCTTGCTTGAGCAGCCACCAGCAGCAGCAGCAATCAAAATTGGGTTAGATTGGATTAGATTTCTAGTAGGATAGCAGGATAAGAGAGGATTCTAGCACGATAGCAGGATAGGATAAGAGAGGATAGATTGGATTAGATTTCTAGTAGGATAGCAGGATAAGAGAGGATTCTAGCACGATAGCAGGATAGGATAAGAGAGGAGAGAGTGGATTTGGATTTAAGATTTCTAGTAGGATAGATTCTAGCACGATAGCAGGATGGCAAGAGAGGATTTCTAGTAGGATTCAGAAGGGACGTTCGGCCTCAGGGAAAACGTTGCTCTTGCGATTGATTTGGAGGTCGTTTCGTCCTTCAGTAGCATGGTGTTTTGGTGTGGCGAAGGGTGCGCTTTGGAGGCTTGCAGCACCACCTTTAGTAGCAGCACCAGCAGCAGCAGCAGCAGGAGCAGTAGGATAGCAGGATAAGAGAGGATTCTAGCACGATAGCAGGATAGGATAAGAGAGGATTTCTAGTAGGATTTCAGAAGGGACGTTCCGGCCTCCAGGGAACTTGCTCTTGCGATTGATTTGGAGGTCGTTTCGTCCTTCAGTAGCATGGTGTTTTGGTGTGGCGAAGGGTGCGTTTTGGAGGCTTGCAGCACCACCTTTAGTAGCAGCACCAGCAGCAGCAGCAGCAGTAGGATAGCAGGATAAGCGAGGATTCTAGCACGATAGCAGGATAGGATAAGAGAGGATTTCTAGTAGGATTTCAGAAGGGACGTTCCGGCCTCCAGTGAACTTGCTCTTGCGATTGATTTGGAGGTCGTTTCGTCCTTCAGTAGCATGGTGTTTTGGTGTGGCGAAGGGTGCGTTTTGGAGGCTTGCAGCACCACCTTTAGTAGCAGCACCAGCAGCAGCAGCAGGAGCAGTAGGATAGCAGGATAAGAGAGGATTCTAGCACGATAGCAGGATAGGATAAGAGAGGATTTCTAGTAATAGTAGGATTTCAGAAGGGACGTTCCGGCCTCCAGGGAGCTTGCTCTTGCGATTGATTTGGAGGTCGTTTCGTCCTTCAGTAGCATGGTGTTTTGGTGTGGCGAAGGGTGCGTTTTGGAGGCTTGCAGCACCACCTTTAGTAGCAGCACCAGCAGCAGCAGCAGGAGCAGTAGGATAGCAGGATAAGAGAGGATTCTAGCACGATAGCAGGATAGGATAAGAGAGGATTTCTAGTAGGATTTCAGAAGGGACGTTCCGGCCTCCAGGGAATTTGCTCTTGCGATTGATTTGGAGGTCGTTTCGTCCTTCAGTAGCATGGTGTTTTGGTGTGGCGAAGGGTGCGTTTTGGAGGCTTGCAGCACCACCTTTAGTAGCAGCACCAGCAGCAGCAGCAGGAGCAGTAGGATAGCAGGATAAGAGAGGATTCTAGCACGATAGCAGGATAGGATAAGTGAGGATTTCTAGTAGGATTTCAGAAGGGACGTTCCGGCCTCCAGGGAACTTGCTCTTGCGATTGATTTGGAGGTCGTTTCGTCCTTCAGTAGCATGGTGTTTTGGTGTGGCGAAGGGTGCGCTTTGGAGGCTTGCAGCACCACCTTTAGTAGCAGCACCAGCAGCAGCCAGTTGGATAGCAGGATAATAAGCGAGGATTTAGCACGATAGCAGGAATAGGATAACGAGAGGATTTCTTATAGGGATTTCAGAAGGGACGTTCAGGCCTCCAGGGAACTTGCTCTTTACCGATTGATTGGGAGGGTCGTTTCGGCCCTTCAGTAGCATGGTGTGTTTTGGTGGTGGGCGACGGGGGCGTTGGGAGGCTTGCAGCACCACCTTTAGTAGCAGCACCAGCAGCAGCAGCAGGAGCAGTAGGATAGCAGGATAAGAGAGAATTCTAGCACGATAGCAGGATAGGATAAGAGAGGATTTCTAGTAGGATTTCAGAAGGGACGTTCCGGCCTCCAGGGAACTTGCTCTTGCGATTGATTTGGAGGTCGTTTCGTCCTTCAGTAGCATGGTGTTTTGGTGTGGCGAAGGGTGCGTTTTGGAGGCTTGCAGCACCACCTTTAGTAGCAGCACCAGCAGCAGCAGTAGGATAGCAGGATAAGAGAGAATTCTAGCACGATAGCAGGATAGGATAAGAGAGGATTTCTAGTAGGATTTCAGAAGGGACGTTCCGGCCTCCAGGGAACTTGCTCTTGCGATTGATTTGGAGGTCGTTTCGTCCTTCAGTAGCATAGTGTTTTGGTGTGGCGAAGGGTGCGTTTTGGAGGCTTGCAGCACCACCTTTAGTAGCAGCACCAGCAGGAGCAGTAGGATAGCAGGATAAGCGAGGATTCTAGCACGATAGCAGGATAGGATAAGAGAGGATTTCTAGTAGGATTTCAGAAGGGACGTTCCGGCCTCCAGGGAACTTGCTCTTGCGATTGATTTGGAGGTCGTTTCGTCCTTCAGTAGCATGGTGTTTTGGTGTGGCGAAGGGTGCGTTTTGGAGGCTTGCAGCACCACCTTTAGTAGCAGCACCAGCAGCAGCAGCAGGAGCAGCAGCAGCAGGCCCAGCAGCTGCAATCGCTTTGTTTTTCCAGAATCCAGAAGGGACGTCAAGCCCCGGGGCAGCATGTTTTTGGAGGTTGTTCCGTCCTTCAGTAGCATGGTGTTTCGGTGTGGCGAAGGGTGCGTTTTGGAGGCTTGCAGCACCAGCAGCAGCGGCAGCAGCAGCAGGAGCAGCAGGCCCAGCAGGCCCAGCAGCTGAACTCGGTGAAAAAGGTGTCTGCCTGTTGGTTTCTTGCTTGCGCAGCCACCAGCAGCAGCAGCAATCAAAATTGGATTAGATTGGATTAGATTTCTAGTAGGATAGCAGGATAAGAGAGGATTCTAGCACGATAGCAGGATAGGATAAGATCGGATAAGAGAGGATTTCTAGTAGGATTTCAGAAGGGACGTTCCGGCCTCCAGGGAACTTGTTCTTGCGATTGATTTTGAGGTCGTTTCGTCCTTCAGTAGCATGGTGTTTTGGTGTGGCGAAGGGTGCGTTTTGGAGGCTTGCAGCACCACCTTTAGTAGCAGCACCAGCAGCAGCAGCAGGAGCAGCAGCAGCAGGCCCAGCAGCTGCAATCGCTTTGTTTTTCCAGAATCCAGAAGGGACGTCAAGCCCCGGGGCAGCATGTTTTTGGAGGTTGTTCCGTCCTTCAGTAGGTGTTTCGGTGTGGCGAAGGGTGCGTTTTGGAGGCTTGCAGCACCACCTTGAGCAGAACCAGCATGCTGCAGCTGCAGCAGCAGCAGCAGCAGCCGCAGCAGCCGCAGCAGGCGCAGCAGCAGCAGCAGGCCGGCCCAGCAGGCCGGCCCAGCAGGCCGGCCCAGCAAGCCGGCCGAGCAGACCGCCCAGCAAACCGGCCCAGCAGGCCGGCCCAGCAGGCCGGCCCAGCAGGCCGGCCCAGCAGGCCGGCCCAGCAGGCCGGCCCAGCAGGCCGGCCCAGCAGGCAGGCCCAGCAGGCCGGCCCAGCAGGCAGGCCCAGCAGGCAGGCCCAGCAGGCAGGCCCAGCAGGCAGGCCCAGCAGGCAGGCCCAGCAGGCAGGCCCAGCAGGCAGGCCCAGCAGGCAGGCCCAGCAGGCCCAGCAGCTGAACTCGCTGTGTTTTTTCTAGAATCAGAAGGGACGTCAAGCCCCGGGGGCAACATGTTTTTGGAGGTCGTTCCGTCCTTCAGTAGCATGGTGTTTCGGTGTGGCGAAGGGTGCGTTTTGGAGGCTTGCAGCACCACCTTGAGCAGCACCACCCGCAGCATGCAGCAGGAGCAGCAGCAGCAGCAGCAGGGGCAGCAGCTGAACTCGCTTTTTTTTTAACGAAAATCCAGAAGGGACGTCAAGCCTCGGGGCAGCATGGTTTCCGTCCTTCAGTAGCATGGTGTTTCGGTGTGGCGAAGGGTACGTTTTGGAGGCTTGCAGCACCAGCTCCAGCAGCACCACTAGCAGCAGCAGCAGCAGCAGGAGCAGCAGCTGAACTCGCTTTGTTTTTACCAGAATCCAGAAGGGACGTCAAGCCTCGGGCTCTGGCAGCATGTTTTTGGAGGTCGTTCCGTCCTTCAGTAGCATGGTGTTTCGGTGTGGCGAAGGGAGCTCCAGCAGCACCACCAGCAGCAGCAGCAGCGGTGGCAGCAGCAGGAGCCGCAGCAGCAGCAGGCCCAGCAGCTGAACTCGCTTTTTTTTTCAAAATCCAGAAGGGACGTCAAGCCTCGGGGCAGCATGGTTTCCGTCCTTCAGTAGCATGGTGTTTCAGTGTGGCGAAGAGTACGTTTTGGGAGCTTGCAGCACCAGCTCCAGCAGCAGCAGCAGCGGCAGCAGCAGCAGCAGCAGGCCCAGCAGCTGAACCCGCTTTGTTTTTTGCCAGAATCCAGAAGGGACGTCAAGTTTCTGGGTAGCATGTTTTTTGAGGTCGTTCCGTCCTTCAGTAGCATGATGTTGCAGTGTGGAGGCCCAGCAGCTACCAGCACTAGCACCCGCAGCAGCAGCAGCAGCAGCAGTAGCAGCAGCAGCAGGCCCAGCAGCTGCACTCGCTTTTTTTAACATGATCTAGAATGGACAGCAAGCCTCGGGGCAGGATGTCTTTGTTGGTCGCTCTGTCCTTCCTTGGCATGGTGTTTCGGTGTGGCGAGGGCTACGTTATGGAGGCAACAGCAGCAGCGGCAGCAGTAGCAGCAGCAGGAGGCGGAAGCGGTGCCAAAATATTCAGCAGGAGGCGGAAGCGGTGCCAAAATATTCAGGAAGTTTGTTCCAAATTGTGGGTCCGTCTGCCGACGCTGTGTCTGTTTCAACGCGAGACCACCCGCAGACTGTTCCATGGCATCCTTTCAACATCTTGAACTCCTTTCGGTAGAGATGCTCTCGTGCTTGCACTGGCATACCAACGCACAGCGGAAGGACGCCGTACCGGTTGCCGCAGTCGGCGTCGCTGCGCTGCAGCCACGTGAGCTTGTCGTGGGCGATGTCGGGTTTCTCGTGCAAAGCTCGCGATGAAACGTTGTTGTTGTTGTTGTTGTTGCTGTTGCTGTTGCTGTTGTTGTTGTTGTTGTTGTTTAGTGGTGTTGTTGTTGTTGTTGCTGTTGTTAGTGTTGTTGTTGTTACCGTTAGTGTTGTTAGTGTTGCTAGTGTTGCTAGTGTTAGTGTTGTTAGTGTTGTTAGTGTTGTTAGTGTTGTTAGTGTTGTTAGTGTTGTTAGTGTTGTTAGTGTTGTTAGTGTTGTTAGTGTTGTTAGTGTTGTTAGTGTTGTGTTAGTGTTGTTGTTGTTGCTGTTGTTGTTGGTGGTGGTGGTGTTGTTGTTGTTGCTGGTGTTGTTGTTGTTGGTGGTGGTGGTGGTGGTGTTGTTGCTGGCGGTTGTGTTTGTGTTGATAGTGTTGTTATTGCTGTTGTTGTTGTTGTCGTTGTCGTTGTCGTTGTCGTTGTTGTTGTTGTTGTTGTTGTTGGTGTTGGTGTTGGTGTTGGTGTTGGTGTTTGTGTTGGTGTTGTTGGTGTTCTTGTTGTTGTTGTTGTTGTTGGTGGTGGTGTTGGTGTTGTTGTTGATGTTGCTCCACACCTCATGGAAAAGCAAAAAAGCAAAGAAAAGCAAAAAAGCAAAAAAGCAAAGAAAAGCAAGAAAAGCAAAAAAGCAAAGAAAAGCAGAAAAACGAGAAAAGCAAAAAAACAAAGAAAAGCAAGGAAAGCAAAAAAGCAAAAAAGCAAAGAAAAGCAAGAAAAGCAAAAAAGCAAAGAAAAGCAGAAAAGCGAGAAAAGCAAAAAAGCAAAGAAAAGCAAGGAAAGCAAAAAAGCAAAAAAGCAAAGAAAAGCAATAAAAGCAAAAAAGCAAAGAAAAGCAGAAAAGCGAGAAAAGCAAAAAAGCAAAAAAGCAAAGAAAAGCAAGGGAAGCAAAAAAGCAAAAAAGCAAAGAAAAGCAAAAAAAGGAATAGAAGCAAAGAAGCAGAGAAGCACTGCAGGAGGCAATAGAGTAAGCAGGAAGAAATCCAAAAAAAAATCCCTAAACTAAAAAAAAAACCTAAATAAATGGCCCTCCTTTTTCTGGTCATGATGTAAACCCCATTTATCCATATAAATCCATATGTATCCATATGTATCCATATTTTTCATATTTATCCATATTTATCCATTGAAATCCCAGGCTTTTCTGAACTGCTCTCCAGACCACTGAGGAGTCTGACCCACTCACCAGACACCACTTGGAGACGCACCATTCCTCGACATGCAGGGCTCGGAAAGCGTCCGAAAGTTTCATGGGGAAATCATCCATAAAACATGAAAAATCAAACATCTATAGAATTTACCCTCTGGTTATTTAACATAGCCATGGAAAGATCCACCATTTTCAATAGGTAAACCATATATATATATATGTATAAATGGGCCATCTATACCATGGCTATGTTAGTCATAACCAGAGGGTATTTGGATTTTTTATCCAAGGAAATCTATAGAAACTGGATATGACTGAGTGGTTTTTTTGTCTATCAAGTAATCATGCCGCTGTTCACCCTGAATATATCAACCAGCTTTCTTTGATCAGTTGTCATATTTTTCCACTCAATATCATCAGGAACGGTAGTGTACAACAACCATGCATATTCATACATATACCACTCAACCCTTATACCCATCAACCCGCTTGGGGTTGGGAGTGCTGTACAACAGACAACATCAAAACTCTTTGTGGTTGGAAATCGGAAGCTTGCTTTCTGACAAATGGTAGATGCGCAGTTGTCATGATGTTCGGAAGGATATCATAGAAAATCATAGAAAGTCATAAAATCATAGAATATATAGAGAAATTATGAAAAGGTGAAAGTAGCAGTAACTTTGGTTCATAAAACCAAGGCGCATTGCATCCCCCCAATGCACATACGAGCACATCAGTTAGAAATTACCAAACACTCAGTCCATTGGTCAGCAAAAGCCTACATGATTACGTGCTAATTTGGAAGCACTTAGCAAACCATGTCAAAGCCTGTCAAGATGAGCATGTTCACCCACTGCTAGTCAGAAACACTGCAGACCCAGCTGTTGACAAATATGACTATACATGGCGAACCTTGAATCGCCCACATAGAACTTCATACTTCTGCAATAAGTTATCTTAGTTATCTTAGAGTTATCCCCAGTATGGCTTATTATAATCTCCATTAAAGCCAAATAGTAATATATAGTATAATCCCCATTTCATAACCTATCAACTATGCTATTTTGAATGGTTCAGTTATCCCTGTTTTTTTCCAATGAACACCGTGGCTGTTTTTCTTCCCCCATCTTTGGCACCTTCTCGGCCTGCAAGGGGAAGTAGTGGTATCTCACCCAATAGGCCATCAGACCTGCTGTCCATGTGGGAACTACTGGCTACCATCCAATTGATGGAGATAAACATGGATGAACCATGACTTGAAACATATGAAAGTCAGTTGGGATGATTATTCCCAATATATTATGGGAAAATAACAAATGTTCCAAACCACCAACCAGATGAAATAGAATTGAACTAGTTTAAAAGCCATAATGTCGGGAAACTTCATGCAACCATCGATGCTGGGGCGCAATACTTTCTATGGAGATTGTGCATGGAGATTGGCCACACCCAACGGCCCGAATCATTGTCACTTTTGCACAGAAACGACATGGGGATATTCATTCGAATAGTGTTGCCTCAATTACGAACTTGCAACTCCAGAAGATGACATGTCACTATGTGTAGCAAGAAGAGGCAAGAACTGCTTCGAGATTGGACAATGACAATCCATCCAATATTTCTGGCAGATTTACCGCTCGAACAAAACAAGACAGGCTTGAAACCACCAAGCCGACTTTAGACTGCACATGCTCATAGATCTCATAGATTCTGTTTTTCCTTATCAATAAGGTTGATACACAACGGTGATGATATTGTCCTCCAAAGATCCCCAAGTACTCCCCAAATAATGTATATAGGCGATAGGCCAAATGACAATTGACTTATTTACCATTATGCGATAATCTTTGGGACCCCAGTATTCAGGTTCTATGTGAAATTTACCACCGGCATCCAACAGCGCTCTACAACCTTTTAGATCAAGATGTAGGTTTGTCCAAGAATCGGGTTAATTGCCCTGCATCCCAAGTGTTTGTGGAACATCATCTTCACATATCTTCACATATCTTCACCATCATTTAATCATGATTTACTTGCTGAACCCCAAAAAGTCAACAGCTTTTCCTTTTTCGACTCCCCAGTGGCTTTCCCGTTGGGAAAATCAACATCTTCAGCAGGGATCGACCCCAGATGTATCCAACCTGCAAAGACACCCAGGACACCGGCGACGGTACACTGGGCCAGACCTAAACGGAATGGATGTGGCACAGGTCTACTGGATCAACAGTGGATTCACCTCATTTTGGTGAAATTTGATAGACCACTGAACACCAAAGAAAATGAATCCCTGAGAATTCGGTCGGAATTTCGCGCCAACCTCCAGAACCACCCAAACATGTAGGATCAGATTATTTAGATGATCTATAGGATTAATTAGTATTAGATGATCCACCCACGAATCATAGTAATTCGATCGCAATGGTGGTACGGGGAAACTGAGCTGAGCCACTGTGGTCCTGGTTGTATATCCTTGCCCAGGGTACCTGAGGCGATCCCTTCCGAAGATCACTGGTCTTTCTGGGTTGATTCTTCACTGGTCTCTTTTGATGGTGTCATCAGTTTCATCACCATTTTTTTCATGGGAAACCATCACCATATTTCATGGTTATACCATGTTATTAACGTATTGTTGTAGCAACAAAAACCCGCCGCTAAAGCGGCGGCGGCGTTGCTGGATTGAAGCTGCACCTTCAAAGCCATCGAGTTTACGGAAACTTGGGTGTGTTGTGCAGCACAGGGCATATTAATAGGGATTGGGGCCAATGGGGACTTAATGATTTAATGCTTATTAACCCACTTAATTAATGTGTTACTTGATGTTACTTGATGTTTCTTGCGGACTTGCGGGTGCCACTTGGGGTTCTTCAGATATTCATAAAAAATGGGATTCTCACCTCCAAAAATTTGGATATGGGGCAATGGGGCCCCTATGACAACTATGGTTTTATATGGTTTTATATGGTTTTATAACCCACACAAATTGATGGAACTGTACCCCCCCTAAATCCCTAAGACATGAATAAAACTGATGACCACTGCTACAAGCCGCCAGAAATACCTCACTTGGGGATGGTAAACCCACCACGAAGGTCCAAGGTCCAAGTCCTTGGGCATGCCACGATGCCACGATGCGCCAAGCTGCCGGAGCCATACATACGAGAATCAACAGAAGGAGCTTGCCAGTCATAAAGGGATGATCATCGAAGCCCGGCCCTGGTGGCTGAAAGGGCTGAAATTCTGTGGAAAATCCCCACGAAAGGAGGTGTTTTCACTCAAAACATCGAACTCAGAGGATAAACATGGAAAAACCATGGAAGTCAATGAGTCTAAATGGTGTATGTTCCACGCCTTGAGCGGAGGGTACCCTGTATGGTCATATGGTCTTTTGGGTTCTGTTGGGTGGATTCTTTTGTCAACAGTCGCTGATGAAGGTCAACATTTGAATTCTATGACTCTTCTAGTGCTGATCCGGCATCAGGATTCTTGAAAAAGACAAATACTTTGCGGTGTCAGCCTGTCCCAGCAAAAATCAAAATACCAGCATGGTCTTTGCTGACTTTCGGATTTGGTAGCACTTCATAGCTGAATGACCCAATGTTCAAACCAATCTTGCTCTTCAGCACTTCCTCCAAAGGTGGTACTCCAATCGACACTTGCGTCCCTTTCTGGTTCTTTCACCATGATGCCCAGGACACCCCTATGAAATTCGGGCATTGAAACTGTCTCATGGCCCGCTGGTTTAATGTGCACAAAACCCATCGTTTCCCTATACTCTTTGCACCATTGTCCGAGAAACAAATGGTACCATTAATATGCATCGCTGCATCACATTGTTTCCATGATTAGTTCATAGATGAAACTTGCAGGATGTTCTGCTCCCCCAATGAACATGATAACTTCGTAGACTTCGTCAAATCCGTGCAGCTGGTGAATCCTGAACAAGTCATCGGACCGTCCAAATCTTCCAGATGAATTGCAGATCTGCCCATGGAATATCTGAGATTTTAAGCCACCAGCCAGCTAACCTCGGAGGGTCCAAAACCTTCAACTGAATTAAGTTGCTTTGAACATAGAGTGTCCTGAAAAGTGTCATGCTTCATACACTCATGGATACCCCATTCAACGGCCATTTGGTGGATACCTCATTTTGGGACAAAGCCAAGATTCGTAGAGTCTATTGTATAAACCCCGAAAATTCCCCAAGTCTTGGTTGTAAAGTCCCTATGACTGGTTCCATTCAAACCGGGCCTCGCAAAGACACCTGGTGCCGTTGATCTGTTTGGGGCATTGACAGTGCCCCAAAAGCTGGATGGTTTCATGATCACTGGATGGATGTTCCAGGGAAAATCGACTGGAATTCCATGGAATTCCTAAATGTTGGCCAGAAGATATGTGGGGTTCCTGTACATCTTCCCCTAGATCAATTCTGCATGAGCAAACAGGGGGGGGAAAAAAAACATTTCCAGGAAAAAGACTGAATGCTGAAGACCAACATCTGTATTTCGAAGCTAGGATTCACAAAGGGTGGTCATGCTACAAACTTGGAATGTGATGTGATGGGTCAATTTGAAGTCATGTGAATAGGACAAAACAAAACAACAACACACGAAAAAACATAATCAAAACACATGTGAAACCATGGTAAAGACATGGTAAAACACATTGCCAAATTCTGAACAAGGTGTCTTTTTACATGTAAACATCCGCAACGTTGCAGGGAATCATGCTATATCCCAGCAACTGAGCAACATCGCCGTAGAAACCGGCCTCCAGCAAACACCAAACCTGCCGCGTTCAGCGGTTCCAGGTTGGCTCATGAGGATATGAATGGATCTACCCGGTACTCAAACATGGCTGGACAATACAAATGGAGGCTTGAACGGCTGGGAAAATCATCAAATTTGGTGGATCTGACCTGTAGAGACCCAGCAAAAATAGAGGGGAACTGACGATGCAACCAATCTACCCTATGTGGTGCCCCCAGTTGTAGGTTGGTTTATAACCTCTTCTAACCCTATATCTATCACCAAAGCATGGTTTCACCAACTCAACCGTCTTAGGGGCTCCCCATCCCTTTCCAATCGCTTCGCGGCCAAGGGGCCATAGTTGTGGTGGCATTCAGCACGTGCCCTGAAGGCATTCCCGGCTTCATCTCCCATTTCTTCGTCTTTTCGTTGAACCTGTGATGCCAAACTGGGTAGATAACTGCAGATCCCATTCAGAGAAAGTAGCTATAAATGGTGGTGGTATTAACATGTATTAACATGCAAAATAATTGGATGGAATATGGCCCAAGGGTGCACAAAAACAATAAAAAACTTATGGGGTACCAATGGACCTACGGAATTGGTTGTGCTTAGTAAATGAAACCCATTCATTTCTTCGGGTCCAATCTTTTTTCGTTGAGCCATTGCCATTCCCAAATTTCATCCTCATTGGATGACTGACTTTGAAACTGGGCGAAGTTGGCAACCGGATCCACTTTCACCGCAAATAGACGACCTTTGGATCTTTTTGGGGTACCATTGCGGACCTCTGGATCAGCGGCCAACCTATCTACCTGTCTATCCATCTGTCCATCCATCTATCCGTACATTCTATATCTATCCAATCTACATGAATTTAAGTCTGTGCAAACTTTCCGAGCCTAAATCTATCTATGTTTGATGGCGGTATGTGGACTAACTACATATATCATTTGGATTTCTCTGGCTTCAATATTAGAGGCAACTTGGAATGGCATAACCAGACCCTACAAGTATGAGAAAACATAGCTTTGAAACCAGCTGTCAATTCGAATTCATACAGCTTTGCTTGCTCGGGTGTCTTCACTTGTCCCAACTCATCCGAGTATTTTTCACGGCACAGTTGATAGATTCCACGAATGTCATGCCACATTGGCTTCTTGCTAACATGCTTGGCAAGTCTCATGCGAAACACCGTACCGTTTCAAATCATCATAGAACAAGCGTTGGGCCTCTGTATAGACAGGACCATCAATTTCATCCACCCACCCATCCAGTATTGAGGTATCGTATTCGCTTGTGTTTCCGGTGGCTCTGTCACTCGGCCGTGTATCCAGAAATTCCAAGTTGCGGCAGGGCCCTCCAAATTTGGTATGAAAGAGGCATACAGACAGGTCCCACTCTTCCTGAAAACCTACAAATGCAAAGCCTTCTCTCAATCTTTGCAGCGCCACTGGGACATCTGCTAAGGTAGCTGGAAGATGGCCGACGATCTGCCCTGTCGCCCAGTGAGCCCATTTGGATTTAAACTCATCCAGTGACAGGATTCGTTCAGGTGTGCGATTTTCAGCACATATGCTGATATAGGGCTCTGCTCGGAACAGGTCACCATCATCATTGTAGGCAGATAGCAAACGCTGCTCGGGTTGACGTAGAAGTGCCACAAATTTGCCCTTGTATTCCTCGTACTTCTCATCTGACAAAAACTGATGAGATTGTATTGGCCAATTACAATGAATAAGACTCTGATCACACCACCGCAGGCAGTTCACCTGCAGGGTATGCTCGAAGCACTTTCCGAACTGCTCATCATCGATACCTTGGAAGCATTGGTCGTCGCTCGAAAAAAAGGTCTTGGGCAGTCTTAAACTATCGGATCATATCGGATCATCCTTCAGCCGCTGGGTCTTGTTTTGGGGAGTTTTGAACCCCACTACACACGACTATACCGGCATACATCTAGCTACAGCAATGAACAGGCAGAAGTAGTTAGAAATAAGTTAGAAACCAAATGCAGAAATAAACAATTTCATGAAGATTCATCCAGAAACTCAAATTCTCCCCCAAACCCGGGCACATGTTCGGCATATGCATTACTGTATTGGCGAAGCTGGTGCCGCACTTTGGGATGTGCAGCCAGAACATGGGCGAAGCTTTCAGACGTCGCATCAGGGGAGTTTCGATCTCCAAATGTCGCTGCAGCAAAGCCATCTCAGGAACTTCAGCCACATCCCAAACAGCCGAGACAGCAACAACCCACAGCAGAACAGTGGCGATTTCAAGCCCTACGAACATGGAAAATGTGTGATAATATGGAAATTCAATGTCAGATAGAGTTTTCTGACAAGTCAATTGGAGAGCGACTTGAGCCAGAATGCCAGAGAGTATCACCATCTCTCAAATGAAGATGCAAATGGGTGGAAACAAAACATACTTTTAAAACCACCATCACCAAACAGAACAAAATTCTTCCAATATTAACTTTGCCGCAGTTTGGCTTTCCATATTTCTTGAAGTGGTCAAACTTTTAGTTGCATGGCCTTGGTCAAACCTCTGAATCCTTGCATTAATCTAAACATTGTGGTATTCCAAAAGGTTGGAATACTCACACGATGCCAAACTATGGAAAAAAAACAGTAAGTTTTTGGACCCATGATATTCCACCCAATATCACAGTGCTAAGTGATTCTTTTTATGGCCTGTGATGGCGTTTGTTTCACCAATTTTGGATCATTCCAAGATGAAAAATCATGGAACAGGACGAAAATGGAACCAGCAACAAGCAACCAGATTCTGACACCGAGCCAAAATCATAGCAATCATAGCATCCATAATGGCCATACACCCCATCATTCATGATTGAATAGTGATTAATATATATATATATATACATCACTATATCACTAATGATCAATGTTCAACGCAAAGCTTTCCAATGGAACAACGCATATAATGACATGGAAAGTGTGGAACATCACCAATTCTTGGCTTCCCTCAGCTGCCATCTATTTTTTTGCACGGGATTTGGGGGTTCTAAATCTTGAAACTGTCATATCCCAGAAAACTCCCTGAAGAAACTCGGGCTAAGTGAACAAATCAAGTTGAAGAAAGTGAGGAAGCTCATGACTCATAACATTTATAACCCCCCCAAAAAAAAACGAACATCTTTGTAGAAAAACCAGCCACAAACTTGGGAAATCCAAGACATTTTTCCCATGTCCAGGTTGTCCCCTCTGGGGCTGCCCTGCTTTCGGTTGGCGGAACCATAGGGGCGTGGCTGTTTCAAGAGTTCCTTCAAGATGACCTGACATGTCTCAAATGTCCAAAGTCTTCCAGTCATCAAGTATCAATGGATTGGTTTAATGGAAAAATTGCAGAAAACCCATATATTTGATGGGAAAAAATATGGTTTCAGGTTACGATTTTCCCACCAATCCATTGACAGGTTTCAATGAATCCGTTTCCACAGTTTTGTTGTTTCCGGAAATCGTGCTGCAGATGTATAAATCTATCTTCCGACTTTGGGATGATGTTGGGTTCAATACCTTCAGGATTTCGGGGCTTCAAGCATCATGATGAAAATCGGCTTGTGGTGAAAGGACCCACAAACATGGTTGTGGTGATCTTTTTAATCGCAAGATATAGGATCTGAGAAAAAAAACACAGCCAACATGAGGTTTTGGCTGAGTGAGATATATCAACAAATACATGATTTTTGCCAACAGAACTGGTGGTCTAACTGGGAATCATAGGTACAGTGACTAATTGCACATGATTTTCCTATGTGCTTTTTCTTCCAGCAGTCAAAGGTTTGATTACAAACAACCCAAACAACTAGTACAAATAAAGAGACCACTATACAATAATGAATATTCATGTGAATATATATATATATATATATCATAACATATAACATATATATATATATATGTATATATGACATAATATATATATATGCATTATATAATATATATATATAACATGTATATATATATATATTATACAACAGATGTATATATATATATCATAAATAATATGCTTCATTTTATCACCATTTGAACAAACAAAACAAAACAAACTAAATATCTGTTAAAAAGAGAAACACATATTTCCAACACACCGTACATCTTACAGTAGCGCTGAGTTGCCCTGACCAATCCACTTAGATACAAACCATTTTGGTGTTTAGATCAAGCTGCCCCTGTCAGTCACAACAAGTCCCTCCATCTCCATGGCTAATCTTAGAGACTCTTGAGGAAAATTAGAATGTATTTGAGTACTACACTCCCCAAAATTATGGCAAGCAAGTCGCATCTTAAACTACCCAAGCTTCTTTGGTGACCAAATCCGAATTCTTTTTTCCAAAAAAATACACATGTTTTGATGGTGAAACCAGGGTACATCCAACCAAAATTCACCAACTAGTCTGTTTCCCCAGCTTCATTATTTCGGGGGTCAACCTTAGGGCCTTTGGGAACCCCAAAAAGGCCCAAGCAGTTTGGCTGAGGCATTTGCAGCCGACCTATGCATTACCCTGGATGAATTGGTAATTGTCACTACTTTGGGGTATTAAAACAAATCAACTTTCAGGGATTTGTGGCTTAGGAAAGCTTTGGTTTCCTAAATTTCTGGCTCATGTTTTTGACGTAAATGGAAAATTGACCGACCAGCAGAAAATTAAATTTTCTGAAGGGTATCTCGAGTAGCAGCTACTTGAGTAGCAAAGTATTTAGTCTAGGCAATTTTCAAGTGGTTGATCATATCACTCTTTTGGATATTTTTGGTAGATGCAGATAACCAATGCTCAAATGGGAAATAAGCCCATGTTGAGTTGTTCCCGCTAAACCATCTCTATTAATGTCTATAAACTATAAACATCTACTAACAACAGTGGCATGCCCAGTTTTACTGCTTGCTATCTCCATTTTTGGTAGCTTATGTCTGTTTCCAGGTTGTGAAAATATCAATTTCAAGGATTTTGAAAGTCCAAGTAATCATTCACATCTAGAGTACCCTCTGGTAAACTAACATAGCTATTGAAAATTGCCATTTATAGTGGATTTACCCATTAAAACATGGTGATTTTCCATAGTTATGTTAGTTTACCAGAGGGTACCTCCCCCAATGAAATTCATCCAATATATATGGAGGTTTCCAAAAAAATTGGTTATCCCCGAATCACCTATGGTCACTTGGGGAACTGACCACCGACCGAGCCATCGCCTCGTTGATCAAAGTCACAACACCCGAGACGGCCTGAAGGAAAAAACACAACAACTTGCATCTGTCCCATGACTGGTTGGTGGTATACCATACCATGGAGATAGATCAACAAGACCTAATGTGAATCATTATAGTCTGTTACATTAGGTACTGGTTGGTGGTTTTTCGCCCTACCCCTCTGAAAAATATGACTGACGAATCGTCAGTTGGGATGATGAAATTCCCAATATGATGGGAAAGTCATAAGAGTCCACGGTTCCAAACTACCAACCAGACATAATTACGATGTAAATCACCATTTTCCCATGGTTTTCCCATAAAATTCCAAACCACCAACCAGTTATATCTTAGGAATTTCAAACGTTAGGAGTTTCCATGAGTTTCCCATCTCAGCGAACTATTGGAGCACACAACAGCGGTGGAAGCTCCTTGTTATATTGGAAGACATCCCAAACCTGACATCCTCGACCCAAGAAACAAGGTGGGATCCACACGTGATTTGTTGGATATGCCCCCTACTTTGGAAACAAACGCGGTTCATAGTTGGATATGGTTTATGGATGTTTATATAGTATTATGGAATCCACAGTACTTCCTTCCAACAGGCAAATTGAGCGAATTTTCCTTGAAGCCTTGACTGGTCAGCTAATTCCTGTTTAGATGGGTTGTTTCATGGTGAACCGCTTGATTAATCCATGGTGAGCCTGGGTAGTTGGCCGCAGAAATACTGAGATGTGAAAAAACAACATGGACCCCGGACCTTTGTCTGGCCTCAAAATGGTCCCTTCATGTTTGAGGATGGGGTTATTAAAACGATGTTAACATTAGACATTAACTAGAGTGACTCCACTTTTGACTGGGGTGAGCTAACCCACGTGTACTAACTAGGGTGAACCACCAAGTGTTGCGAACGCCGTAAAGCCCTTGGATTCGAAACAACAAAGAGTCCTTGGCTTCAGGTTGAGTGCGGAAGAAAAGGCCCAAGGATTATGGAACAGTCTGATCCATATTGGAAACCCATTGGAAATTATCCTCAAATCCTTGGGATGCCAACATCAACTCAGCTACTTCAAAACCTCCTGCTTTCGTCCCTGTCAGCAAGTCCATTCGGGGCCCCGACGAGACCATAGAAGGCGATGAAACGACGCTCCACGACCATATCGATGAAAAACCTCATCGCTATCACCAACCAGGTCAGGTTTTTCATCCCATGCCCCTTTTATGTGACGTCCATGGAATCAACAGCCCCCAATTGGGACTCAAAAATCCATAGATCCCATTGGGATCATCAAACAGATGTACCGCTGAGGTCCAAGTGATCCAAGTGATCCAAGTGCCCGGCACCAATGGAATGACAAAGGGCAAATACCTCACACGATGACACAGGGTACAACAAAAACATGCCCCAAGTCCTTGAAATGATCTGGTGACAAAATATGACAACATACATTCTTTTAAACCAGAATGACACGGTTTTCCATTCGTTTTCTCTCCAACATGTTGATGTCCATACGCAGAAGGTGTGGCTCAAGCCATGGTTCCTTTACACACCCACCACACACCATCATGATTTCGCCCATAATTTCACATTTTTTGTTTGTTATTAAGTTAAACCCATCAAGTATGTGGGTTTACATTTGATATCAAATATGTTTCCTAGGGATTCTCCATCAAATCCCATACGATAGACATTGATGGACTATGAACTTGTCTGCTTTTCCATCAATTCCCATATGGGGGTTTCCATAAATGGGGGTACCCAATAGCTGGATGGTTTATTTCATGGAAAATCCCAATCTAAAACGATTTAGAACGAATGATTCAGGAGTTGCCTCATTTTAGAAAACCTCTATATGTATGAAATTCAATGAGATCGGCCCAGCAACCCGCCCCAAAAAACCCAAAAAACCCAAAAAACCCCGCAACGGAACGCCGTTTAAATAACGAGACCCGTAAATCAGCGCGATGATGTTCAGAGGATCCTTGAAATCCACTGGAAACCTGGCAAAATTTTCTGCATGGATCACGTTTTTATCATGGGACAGTCATGGGAAAATCAGTTATTATGGATTATTTCAATTATTATAACTGTTATTGGGTAAATTACCATCATGAAAATAATTGAAATAATCCATAATAGCATCCCTGTTGGAATTCGAACCAAACCTGGGGGTTCCATTCTATAGGGACTAAAACGCAAACCCAGGACTAAGGGGGGGGGATTTTCCCTATAGAATAGAAACCCAAGAAAGCCAACAGCCCCCTGCCACTCCTATAAAATGAAAATCCAGCATCATACCCACTGCTTCTAACAAATCATCCACTATAGAATGAAAACCTGAGTCCAAGTGATTAGGAAAAAGACCCCATATAGAATAGAAAACTTGGTTTGCAATGCCTTAAGTTTGGTTTCACTTTTTGGATCTGGGCTGGAACCATTCCACAAAAGAACATACTTGGGGACCATTCTATAGAGGGGGTGTTGGGTTTCCATTTTAAAGGAGCAGCCCTGCACAAAACTGATTCGTTAACAGTGTTGATTACTTATTCGTTTGCAGTATGTGTCAGCATTTACAATATTATTGCCCACTGACGCCTCCCCTTCCACTCCTATAAAATGAAAACCCAACCCAGCCTCATACCCACCGCTTCTAACAAATCATCCACTATAGAATGAAAACCTGAGTCCAAGTGATTAGGAAAAAGACCCCCTATAGAATAGAAAACTGGGTTTGCAATGCCTTAAGTTTTGTTTCACTTTTTGGATCTGGGCTGGCACCATTCCACAAAAGAATATACTTGGTGACTATTTTATAGAGGGGGGTTGGATTTCCATTTTAAAGGAGCAGCCCTGCACAAAGCTGATTCGTTAACAGTGTTGATTACTTATTCGTTTGCAGTATGTGTCAATATTTTACAGTATCATACAGCATTTACAATATTATTGCCAACTGACACCTCCCCTTCCACTCCTATAAAATGAAAACCCAGCCTCATACCCACCGCTTCTAACAAATCATCCACTATAGAATGAAAACCTGAGTCCAAGTGATTAGGAAAAAGACCCCATATAGAATAGAAAACTGGGTTTGCAATGCCTTAAGTTTGGTTTCACTTTTTGGATCTGGGCTGGAACCATTCCACAAAAGAACATACTTGGGGACCATTCTATAGAGGGGGTGTTGGGTTTCCATTTTAAAGGAGCAGCCCTGCACAAAACTGATTCGTTAACAGTGTTGATTACTTATTCGTTTGCAGTATGTGTCAGCATTTACAATATTATTGCCCACTGACGCCTCCCCTTCCATTCCTATAAAATGAAAACCCAACCCAGCCTCATACCCACCGCTTCTAACAAATCATCCACTATAGAATGAAAACCTGAGTCCAAGTGATTAGGAAAAAGACCCCCTATAGAATAGAAAACTGGGTTTGCAATGCCTCAAGTTTGGTGTCCCTTTTGGGTATGTAAACTGGACGGGCGCAATCCAGGTACCATTCTATAGTAAACACTGGCCTACCAGCCTCATCCCTATAGAATCGTACCCCCAGGTGATCTATTTCCCCACCTGCCAGGTGAGGGTTGTTAGATTTTATGTCAGTTGCCTGCTCCTCCTCTCCTCTCCTCCTCCTCCTCCTCGTCGTCCTCCTCGTCCTCCTCGTCCAACTGCGACCCGCGATCCACAGTGTTTTCTGTCGGACCTCAACCACGACCATCCATGCTCAGTGTTCCCTGCCGGACCTCAACCACGACCATCCCCGCCCAGTGTTCCCTGCCGGACCTCAACCACGACCATCCACGCCCAGTGTTCCCTGCCGGACCTCAACCGCGAGTATCCCCGCCCAGTGTTCCCTGCCGGACCTCAAGTGGGACCTTCCAAGCTCCGTGCACACCGTGCGACTCAACGGCTAGGATAGAATGCCAGGAAGATATGCAAGAATAGAATGTCACATTAAAATGCCATAAGATATCCAGATAAAATGCCATAAGATATGCCAGATAGAGTGCCAGAAGATATGCCAGATAGAATGCCAGAAGATATGCCAGATAGAATGCCAGAAGTATGCCAGATAGAATGCCAGATAAAATGTCAGATAGATTGCCAGAAGATATGCCAGATAAAGTGCCAGAATGTTTGCCAGATAGAATGCCAGAAGATTTGCCAGATAATATGCCAGAGGATATGCCAGATAGAATGCCAGATGGAATGCCAGAAGATATGCCAGAAGATATGCCAGGTAGAATGCCAGAAGATATGCCAGATAGAATGCCAGATAGAATGCCAGAAGATATGTCAGATAGAATGCCAGAAGATATGCCAGAAGATATGTCAGATAGAATGCCAGCAGATTTGCCAGTAACAAATCGATAAATGTCATGGTGGGGATCACACGAAGTAAAGTAATTTATAGAGATTTTTCCAAGGAGGATATAATAGCTATATAATATAATTTACTATAGCTATAATAACTATTTCTGGTTGGTGGTTTGAACCCCTCTGAAAAATATGAAAGTCAATGGGAAGGACTATCCCATATATGATGGAAAATGAAAAATGTTTGAAACCACCAACCAGGTGTTTTTGTTTGTTGGAGCAATGGTGATTTATATTGTAACTGTTTACTGGATGTTTAGAAACCAACTTGGAACGTTAGTGGGCATTTATTGGAACAAAAACACTTCGAGTTGAAGAACTTGCGATCTTGAAATACCACATCTAAGTAATCAAATGTTGGAGAACAACTTGATCTTGAAACCAACTCGGCATCTGTTTTTCATCAGCAATGTGTCACCTCCCATGTTCAGTCGCCGCTCAATCCCAAAAAATAGTTCCAAGTCAGTCTTGGTTGGTTATATTAGCAGTTTATCCTTCTAGTTTGCTGGTGATTTTCCAGCTTTTGGTGAATTATATGGTGAATTCCTTCCAGCCAGAGCCTATCTGATATGTGCTGCTCTGTTTTTCCCTTACTATGTGATTAAATACCAACTATTTCTGGTCAAGTGACCCAATTTGATCTGGGGTCGAAAAATGCCCATTTTGGTTGGTGAAATCCCAATGTTTAATGGCTACGTGTCCTCTTGCCATAGCGCGGTGCTTATCTTCTCCCATTTTGATGGTCCCAAGTCCCAAAAGTAATATCCATGTCCAATCTCCCATTTATTCAAGACGTTGAAGAGCTGTTGATTTTTGGAGTCTCCGTAATATGGAGGATGCGATGCAGCGAAGGAATCAGTGGAGATCAGTTGAGCATATATCAATTTCCACCAGAACATATTAAGATATGTTAAAATGTCGGGTTCATAGGCTCTCTTCACACATCCCTAAATATCCCTAGATGCAAACAATGAAAGCGCAACTGGTATGAACTACGAACAACTCTTTTCGCTGCGGCCACATCTTTCACATTGTCATCCTGCTTCCTAAGCAAATCTAAAGGCTGTGATATAAGTCCAGCAATCAAAGTGGAGACATTGCGCAAGTTGATCCTGGACACTACAAATGTGCAATTCGGTCTTGGACCGCAGAGCTGTCACCACCATGTCCTGGGTTACCCCAAGTAACGACAGATCCATCTGCCAAGATGGCAGCAAATGCACGATCTGTGGCCTGAACCTG
>CAMXCT020005049.1:0-23916 GCA_947184155.2 Cladocopium goreaui | reverse complement strand
ATGGCAAAAATGATGGAAATATGGGACTAATGGGAATAATGGTGGAAATCATAGGAAAATGTGGAGATTTTGGCACTGGAAAAATGGAGCTTGAAGCGACAAAAGCGACATGGTTTCTCTTGATCTGAGGTTTTGTCCAAGAATCGTTGAGAATGGACAGAAATTGGGGATCATCTGTCTGGCAAGACCTGTTTTTGTTTGTGGCTATGTAAGATCTAATTGTTGAAACCATGAGAATGTAATGGGAATGTAGTGGGAACATCATGCCTTCGCTCCTGATTGTAGAGCATACTGTTAACAAAATTGTATATATAACCAACAAATCTGAGAATGAATCAACGATTTTTTGAGGGGAAAATTACGGTTCAAGAGCCCATTTTATGTGGTCAAACAGTTTGGGTGTCCAGTTTCAAATCTCACTTCAAGCCAATGACATCGAGACGGACCGATCAAAGAAGGAAACCATTGCTTTTACCATCAAATATAAGGATACAATGCTCTGGTAAACATACAAAACGATGGAAAATCACCATGTTCTAGTTGGGATGTTGGGTAAATGGTAAACGTTTACATAACTAAACGGAAAATCACCATGACGTCACCATGCTTTTAATGGGTAAATCAACTATTTCTATGGCCATGTTCAATAGCAAACTGTTTGTTTACCGGTAATGTTTTCCTGCACCAATTCTACTGTGAAATTCCATCCCAATGAGGGTGCCAGCTGGTCAGACAGAACAACATGTCGAAATGAGACAGTGTGACATGATATTCAAATGTATACAATGTATACATGTTATATATATATATATATAGATATGTGATGATATGTGTGTGTGTAATTAGTCATCATTCAATATCATTTAATATAGCATGTCTCTGTTTATGACATAATTTGAAATTGAATGATATCGAATGCATACACAGGGACAGCAACAAATCACGCACAAATTTTATAACCGGCTCCTCCGAACATGCAGCAGTGGTGTTGAGCTGAGTCGCAGTTGATGTCACGCTGGATGTAGGCCAAGAAGATCTCAGGAGTGCCTGACAGCCCCAGGGCACCGCAGAGCTTGGACCGTTGCTTAGTGGTACTGGGGTATGGTACCAACTGTTCAACCTATATCCAAGTATCACTTCTTAGTGATACAAGCCACAAAAACACGAGTTTGAGGTGACACCACGATGATTTTTGTAGTCACAAATAGGCAACTTGAACTTCCACGGTGGTCATCAGCATCAGCTTCAGACCCCAGTGCTTATGTTGAACACTCGGCTCAAAGCGGGGTGTTCTCTGCACTGGCAAATATATAGCCATGTTATCACGTCGTTCCCATTTCTTGAAAAAAATGATGAATCCATGTAAATATACGTATATCCATCGATTTTGTTGATTTAAGTTGCCCAATCTGCTGTTTCAAATCCCTATCGTTTCTTGGTTGGATAAAACCATCATTTTTTGTCATAAAACAACATGATGATAACATCCCTCTAATTTTCTGGGTCATATCATCAATTCCCCCTGCTTAGAAAGCCAGAAAATTAGAGTCTCTTTTGGGGGATGGTCCATATAATCTTTATGATGTATCTTCATCCATTTTTTGTGGCTCCCAACCTGTTGGCAACTCTTCAAGTGCATCCACCATGGTCGTGGGAGGTTCCACCACCGCCATGGCAGGTTCAACTTCTGCAGGTCTCAACTGCTCCTGCCGGGAAAATGCCAGAAACTCTCGAGTTGGATCTGTTTCATCAAGTCTCATTTCAAGGAATAGCCTACAGATTGTAGATTTCAGGGAAAACACAGCAGGAAACCATGGATTTTAACGTTTTAACCTTTGGAAATAGGGATGAGTCCCGGCCAGCACCACAGCCCCGCACCTGCTCTGTCTTCAATTTGGCCCAGCCCGACATCCAATTCAACGAGGAGTCCATGCGCTTGGCGACCTTCCTGGGGGGTGTGAACAGGATGAGTGATTTGTTGAACTACTTTTGTTTGAAGGTGACAAGGAGACTTGATGACATCTTTGGGGATGTGCAAAACGCAGGCTATTGGTGAAAAGTGTAGACCGGTTGACCCAAGGATGCACCCCACTTTTTAGAATTTCGTAAGCTTCTATAACCAGCAATCAGGAGTTCTCCTGTATATAAGATGCGTCACCCCCGCTGAAATGCCGGGAAGTGTCTTCGTCTTCTTTTCTCTTTGCAAGAGACTTAGGTCGGACACCTCCCAAGCACCACCAGCGCCAAAGCTGTGAGGTTGGAGGGATGATAATTGTGTAATTACGCTGTATTCAGTTGTATAAAGGTATTGTCCGCTCCCAGAAGATCCAGAAGCACAAGAACAAATTCTCACCATGGAACGACCCGAATGGCGCATCCTGGACTTTCAACCAGCGAACCATCGCTTCCTTGCTACCCGTCATCTTTTCGCTTCTTGGTGATTGATGTGTGAGTTCACGAAATATTTCCAAGGGCAACCCCACAATCCTTTGTTGCCTTAGATTCTTGTTGGATACGTTCATTAGGATAAGGACACCTCAAGCACCGAGCAACGCCACAGTGATGGTCCTGAGCAGTTTCATCAATGAGGTATTGCAACAGTCTAGAAATATCCAAAGATAACATACAAAGGGTGTTCTATTTTCTATAGCGGTTCCATGGGGTGAAAACAAGTTAAATGGAGGCAAAACCACCCGCAACTATATTATGGTTATGGGTCAAAACCCGTCAAAACCGTCAAAGTTCTCACCAAAACAGCTGGGAATTTTACGGATGTTCATCCAACAAAATCATCATATTGATGGTTATATATACCCTCTGGTTATTTAACATAGCCATGGTATAGATGGCCCATAGAAATAGATGGTTTACCGATAAAAATGGGGATTTTCCATGGCTATGTTAAATAACCAGAGGGTATATACAATATATGATATATGTATTATACAATTACGATATACCGGTATGTCCTCTCCATTATACCCCCATTTTTGCTGGTTAAATCTCCATCAAATATGCTACCGGTTTTGATCATTTTTGATCCATATGGTACCATCGGAGCAGAGTCCTATTGAAACCCTGTCATTGCAAATCAATGCCTTGGTCTTTGCAAAGCTCTTGGTTTTCTGCTCCCGCTGCATCTCCGACCATATCCTAGGTCGCTTGTTGTTGAGCGGTGGTTTTCTGACATGGCCACGTTGACTCATGGAACATCGTCGATAGTCAATCTTCCAGGTTGACTTCCCTTGAAGCTTGAAGTGCAAGAAAAACACCTAACAACTCTTGAGACACTGAATATTTGGGGCATCTAAATCCTGTCACGCGTTTAGAAGGTGGCAAGTCCAGAAATGAGGCCCGCAATGCTGGGTGACCATGCATGGTAACTCCAAAAAGTGATTGAAACTATGGTCACTACCAACTCAGAAGTACAAGCTTAGATACTCATCTCGCAAACCCAACAGTTGTTGCTGGGACATCCATCATTAGATATCTGTAGAATCATCCTGTAGATGATATCATGCAGAAAGTACAGTGACTTGAAGTCGTGTTTCATCACAGCTGGATATGGCGACATCATCTCACCACATCTCCAAGATTCTCATCCATATCAGCCATGCCAGGGAAGGGCGGGAAGTACTGTGGTTTCTGCTGTTGTGCCGAGCTTGTGGGAATGTCCCGTCCATCAGATCCCAAGAAATGGAAAGATATCGATGTTTCAAAGGGGACACGTTGGAAGATCTGTCTTGCAGCCTTGCAGGTCGTATTCAAAAATGTCTGCTATTTTTCTCCATTCAACGTAGAAATGTTAAAAATGTTGACATTTCAGTGGACAGCAACTGTTACTTTTGACCATTTAAATGGTATTTTGCAAAACCAAACGCAGTCAGTGGCTGTCATGTCTGTGTCGACTTCGGAATGTCTGTCCTGATGATCCTGAAGGTAACAACTGTGGCAAAGCCATTTCAACGAAACAGTCCATTGCTCTATATATAGGTTTCTATAAATGGAGGTGTACCCCAAAAACGCTGGATGGTTTATTTCATGGAAAATCCCATCTAGAAATGGATGAGTACCCCTATTTTAGGAAACCTCCATATAGTTCTAGCAGGGTTTTTGTTCAAGATTTTTTTTAATTCACCCTCAACAACCCCACGATATACTATATACTGTACTGGTGTAAGATTTTGAAATCACCCAGTTCTAAACCCTTCGTGCTTTCTGTTGTTTGGCCTCCACTTATGCGTGTCAATACTTCCTTTTTCCCACTTTTGGCATGGGGCATCCAGAATAAAAAAACTCCCGATTCGAACCATTTGGGCGCCATTATACCAACTATAGGTCGCATACCGAATAATAAACCACAGATTGGGAATGGTTTTTTGTTGATTCTTGGGGATGCCACAAAAACGTTGTGATCGCCATTCCAGGTCGAAATTCCCAATCTATCTATCTTTGGATCAAAAAAAGATCACAGTGCATTGGGGCATCTCACAAGTCACAGGTGCTCTAGATCAATCGAAGATGATCATGATTAAACAATATTAAACATGTAGGTCTCGCACACTCAGGAGCAAGCAGACTGTCCGCCGCAGGAGTTGACTTTTGAACGAGCTCTGCTCAGCTGAGATCTCTAGAATTCAATGCGGAGTTCAAAACCCATCTTCTTCTTTTCCTCGATCACTTGCTTCAACGCCTGGCTGTGCGCAGTCCCCTTTTCTTCGCTGGATGGCACTATGATGTCCCCCACAGCGCTAGCCCACAGCACCCTCAGCACCCTTCAGTCAGGGTCAACAGAATCTGAACCTCAACACCAAGAATAAGCAGAGGCACCATGAGCAGCCACTTGGAATCCCGGGAAAGGCCTGCGCTCCCTCATCTCCGATGGCATTCCAAGACAGGTCAATGCTTGTCACGGAAGTGTTCGTCATCAAAGCTTCAGCCAGTGCCTGGCCGAAGGGAAAGCGACTTGGAAGTAGATCAAGGCTGACATCCGTGAGACCTTGTGAAATACAAATGAGACACAACTCTCAGTTTCCGACTCTGAGTTTCCAAAGAACAATTCCCACTGGATTCAAGGCAAATGTCGTTTACAGAGATGCATTTCCAGCCAATATCATGCCAATATCATGCCAATATCATGCCAATATCCCAGTAGAAAGCATACCACATCATACCACACAGAATGAGTTCAAGTCAAAAAGAAATTCACCCACTTCACTGACAGTCAACTAAATTTGAAAACCTGGAAATGCGAAGGATGAGCATGAGCAAACTACAAAGCCTTCCAAAAAGCTGGCGACAAAGACACCATGAGCAGCCACTTGGAATCCCAGGACACAACAGGCCTTCGCGCCCTCAACACCGATGGAATTGTCATCCAGGTTGATGTTTGTAACGGAGGTGTTCTTCTTCAAAGTTTCAGCCAGTGCCTGGCCAAAGGGAAAGCGACTTGGAAGTAGATCAAGGTTGACATCTGTGAGACCTCATGAAATACAAAGGAGACACAACTCTCAGTTTCCGACTCCGAGCTTCCAAACAACAATTCCCACTGGATTCAGGGCAAATGTCGTTGACACAGAGATGCACTTCCAGCCAATATCATGCCAATATCCCAGTAGAAAGCATACCAAATCATACCACATCATACCACATCATACCACACAGAATGAGTTCAAGTCAAAAAGCAATTCACCCACTTCACTCACAGTCAACAAAAATTGGAAACTGGAAATGTGATGGATGAGCATGAGCAGACTACAAAGCCTTCCAAAAAGCTGGCGACAAAGACACCATGAGCAGCCACTTGGAATCCCGGGACACAAAAGGCCTTCACTCCCTCATCCCCGATGGAATTGTAACGCAGGTCGATGCTTGTCACAGAAGTGTTCGTCTTCAAAGCTTCAGCCAGTGCCTGGCCGAAGGGAAAGCGACTTGGAAGTAGATCAAGGTTGACATCTGTGAGACGTCATGAAATACAAATGAGACACAACTCTCAGTTTCCGACTCAGAGTTTCCAAAGAACAAATCCCACTGGATCTAGGATTCAGGGCAAATGTCGTTTACAGAGGTGCATTTCCAACCAACATCATGTCAATATCCCAGTAGAAAGCATACCAGGCATACCACATCATACCACACAGAATGGGTTCAAGTCAAAAAGAATTTCACCCACTTTACTCACAGTCGACTTAATTTGAAAATCTGGAAATGTGATGGATGAGCATGAGCAAACTACAAAGCCTTTCAACAAACTGGCGACAAAGACATCCTGAGCAGCCACTTGGAATCCCGGGACACTAAAGGCCTTCACTCCCTCAGCGCCGATGGAATTGTCACACAGGTTGATGCTTGTCACGGAAGTGTTCATCTTCAAAGCTTCAGCCAGTGCCTGGCCAAAGGGAAAGCGACTTGGAAGTAGATCAAGGTTGACATCTGTGAGACGTCATGAAATACAAATGAGAGACAACTCTCAGTTTCCGACTCCGAGTTTCCAAAGAACAAATCCCATTGGTTTCAAGGAAAATGTGGTTTACAGAGGTGCATTTCCAGCCACATATCATGCCAATATCCCAGTAGAAAGCATACCACATCAGACCACACAGAAGGAGTTCAATTCAAAAATAGGTTCGCCCACTTCACTGATAGTCAATAAGATTTGAAACCTGCAAATTAAATGCGAAGGATGAGCATGAGCAAACTACAAAGCCTTTCAAAAAGCTGGCGACGAAAACACCATGAGCAGCCACTTGGAACCCCACAACACAAAAAGCCTTCACTCCCTCAACGCCGCTGGAAGTTTTACCCAGGTCGATGCTTGTCACAGAAGTGTTTGTCTTCAAAGCCTCAGCTAGTGCCTGGCAAAAGGGAAAGCGATGTGGAAGTAGACTAAGTAGATCAAGGCTGACATCCGTGAGACCTTGTGAAATACAAAGGAGACACAACTCTCAGTTTCCGACTCCGAGTTTCCAAACAACAATTCCCACTGGATTCGAGGCAAATGTCTTTGACACAGAGATGCACTTCCAGCCAATATCATGCCAATATCCCAGTAGAAAGCATACCACATCATACCACACAGAATGAGTTCAAGTCAAAAATCAATTCATCCACTTCACTGACAGTCAACAAAAATTGGAAACTGGAAATGCGAAGGATGAGCATGAGCAAACTACAAAGCCTTTCAACAAACTGGCGACAAAGACATCCTGAGCAGCCACTTGGAATCCCGGGACACTAAAGGCCTTCACTCCCTCAGCGCCGATGGAATTGTCACACAGGTTGATGCTTGTCACGGAAGTGTTCGTCTTCAAAGCTTCAGCCAGTGCCTGGCCAAAGGGAAAGCGACTTGGAAGTAGATCAAGGTTGACATCTGTGAGACGTCATGAAATACAAATGAGAGACAACTCTCAGTTTCCGACTCCGAGTTTCCAAAGAACAAATCCCATTGGTTTCAAGGCAAATGTGGTTTACAGAGGTGCATTTCCAGCCACATATCATGCCAATATCCCAGTAGAAAGCATACCACATCAGACCACACAGAAGGAGTTCAATTCAAAAATAGGTTCGCCCACTTCACTGACAGTCAATAAGATTTGAAACCTGCAAATTAAATGCGAAGGATGAGCATGAGCAAACTACAAAGCCTTTCAAAAAGCTGGCGACGAAAACACCATGAGCAGCCACTTGGAACCCCACGACACAAAAAGCCTTCACTCCCTCAACGCCGCTGGAAGTTCGACCCAGGTCGATGCTTGTCACGGAGGTGTTCGTCTTCAAAGCCTCAGCTAGTGCCTGGCAAAAGGGAAAGCGATGTGGAAGTAGACTAAGTAGATCAAGGCTGACATCCGTGAGACCTTGTGAAATACAAAGGAGACACAACTCTCAGTTTCCGACTCCGAGTTTCCAAACAACAATTCCCACTGGATTCGAGGCAAATGTCTTTGACACAGAGATGCACTTCCAGCCAATATCATGCCAATATCCCAGTAGAAAGCATACCACATCATACCACACAGAATGAGTTCAAGTCAAAAATCAATTCATCCACTTCACTGACAGTCAACAAAAATTGGAAACTGGAAATGCGAAGGATGAGCATGAGCAAACTACAAAGCCTTTCAACAAACTGGCGACAAAGACACCCCGAGCAGCCACTTGGAATCCCGGGACACAAAAGGCCTTCACTCCCTCATCGCCGATGGAATTGTCATCCAGTTTGATGCTTGTCACGGAAATGTTCGTCTTCAAAGCCCCAGCCAGTGGCTGGCCAAAGGGAAAGCGACACGGAAGTAGATCAAGACTGACATCTTTTCGAGAAAGGATACAATTCAATCATTGCCAAGTATTTAAACAAGGGTGGTCGTTCCGTGTCTAACCCAGTGCAAACCACATGCGGCCAAAATTGTCCAGAGAATCAACAGATGCGTATCCTGAAAATCTCGGTTCGACAACAGTACTTGGAACTGTTCAGCAAATGTCACAACGGCTGCAGCTTTGCGTGGGAACAGTGAACCAACTTGTGTCGAATCGATTGACAGAAAATGGACAGAAACAACGCTGCAGAACTGCCCCAGGTGGTTGTCCAGTCGATTTAGCAGAAGCCCTTGAGGAAAACTGAATTGAAACAATGGGACAAAATCCATCAATTGTCCTTCCAGAAAGGAGAACGTTGCCACCTTGCGCCGCAACACAGGAAACCTGCCTTAAGACGAACCGGTGCTTCAAAAGGGCGTCTGCCGGAGACTTGATCATTACTCTCCTGTTGAGTAGCATGCCACAAGACACAGAGATAAAATGGCAAGTGAGAGCTCATTTCGAAGAAAGTTGAACAAGATAAAATATTTGTATATCAAAGCAGCGGCAACGGAAAAACTCAAGCCCCTCCGCATGGTGATGCATGAAGCATGAAGCCACTCAGAGCCCCAGGCCTTGGCTCCGTCGTCCAAGTCATCAGCAGTGGTGTCTCTGACTGAAGTCTTCCTCTGCAGGGCGTCTGCAACAGCCTGGCTGAAGCAAAGCTAGGTCGAGTCAAAGCTCGCCTTTGAGATGCACGTTCCCAAGTGTGAAAGAGCAATCGACACTAGGCCCCTGAGAGCTTATATGAGAAGCTTTGGCCGCATGCTGAGACAACAACTTGAGACTCTGTAGATTAGTCCGGCGGCGAGCCAGCCAAGAAATTGACGCTGTGGGTTAACACCCCAAAAAAACATACACCTCAACTCCACTTCGGTCATATTTGTCATCAAGTCGTCAATGGTCATTTATGATCAGCATTTGCAAAACGTAAGAAAACTTGGCTCACCTCTGAGCAACCTGGACCAACCTTCGAATTGACATGACACTCACTTGAAGCTGATCTGGAAATGCTTCGAATGAAAGCATGTCAAAGAGACTAGGCCTGGACACATCACCAACAACCAAACTGAAGTCAAGCAAGCAACATCTACCCAGAGAGAACATCAGAATACTTGTGATACCCCTTGATGTGGGTTGAGTCTAAGCCAAAGAGCCCCAGAGAGCCCCAGACATCCGATACAGGCCAGGCCTGAGCTCCCTCGGCACCAATCTCATTGAATGCCAAATTCATGTCCCGCACGGAGCTATTGATCTTCAAGGCTTCCGCGAGAGCCTGAAAGAAACACAAGACATCAAAGATCCGGGTTAGCAACGGCAACAGGTAAAATGAATTTGAATAAAGAGACTTGGCTCGCCTCTGACCAACCTAGACCAACCTACGAATCGACATGACACTCACTTGAAGCTGATCTGGAAATGCTTCGAAGGAAAGCATGTCAAACAGACTAGGCCTGGACACATCACCAACAACCAAACTGAAGTCAAGCAAGCAACATCTACCCAGAGAGAACATCATAATACTTGTGATACCCCTTGATGTGGGTTGAGTCTAAGCCAAAGAGCCCCAGACATCCGATACAGGCCAGGCCTGAGCTCCCTCGGCACCAATCTCATTGAATGCCAAATTCATGTCCCGCACGGAGCTATTGATCTTCAAGGCTTCCGCGAGAGCCTGAAAGAAACACAAGACATCAAAGATCCGGGTCAGCAACTGCAACAAGTAAAATGAGTAAAGAGACTTGGCTCGCCTCTGACCAACCTAGACCTACGAATCGACATGACACTCACTTGAAGCTGATCTGGAAATGCTTCGAATGAAAGCATGTCAAACAGACTAGGCCTGGACACATCACCAACAACCAAACTGAAGTCAAGCAAGCAACATCTACCCAGAGAGAACATCAGAATACTTCTGATACCCCTTGATGTGGGTTGAGTCTAAGCTAAAGGCCCCAACATTTATGAAACAGGCCGGGCCTGAGCTCCCTCGGGTTCAATCCGGTTACTTGCCAATTTCATGTCCCGCACGGAGCTATTGATCTTCAAGGCTTCTGCGAGAGCCTGAAAGAAACGCAAGACATCAAAGATCCGGGTCAGCAACGGCAATTTGAATAAAGAGACTTGGCTCGCCTCTGACCAACCTAGACCAACCTACGAATCGAAAGCTGATCTGGAAAGGGTGTGAAATAGTTTTAGGTTTTTTTTTACTGAAGTCAAGCAAGCAACATCTCCCCAGAGAGAACATCAGAATACTTCTGATACCCCTTGATGTGGGTTGAGTCTAAGCTAAAGGCCCCAACACATCTGAAACAGGCCGGGCCTGAGCTCCCTCGGGACCAATCCGGTTACTTGCCAATATCATGAGCCGCACGGAGCTATTGATCTTCAAGGCTTCTGCGAGAGCCTGAAAGAAACGCAAGACATCAAAGATCCGGGTCAGCAACGGCAACAGGTAAAATGAATTTGAATAAATAGACTTGGCTCGCCTCTGACCAACCTAGACCAACCTACGAATCGAAAGCTGATCTGGAAAGGGTGTGAAATAGTTTTAGGTTTTTTTTTACTGAAGTCAAGCAAGCAACATCTCCCCAGAGAGAACATCAGAATACTTCTGATACCCCTTGATGTCGGTTGAGTCTAAGCTAAAGGCCCCAACACATCTGAAACAGGCCGGGCCTGAGCTCCCTCGGGACCAATCCGGTTACTTGCCAATATCATGAGCCGCACGGAGCTATTGATCTTCAAGGCTTCTGCGAGAGCCTGAAAGAAACACAAGACATCAAAGATCCGGGTCAGCAACGGCAACAGGTAAAATTTAGCATGGTGCTCTAACACGTTTTTGAGGGGTCTCTTTAGAAGCACTTAAGGAGTATAATTTCAGTATATTATACTCCTTAAATTTTCAAATTATACCCCTTAAGGAGTATAATTATACTCCTTAAATTCTTAAATTATACCCCTTAAGGAGTATAATTATACTCCTTAAATTCTCAAATTATACCCCTTAAGGAGTATAATTATACTCCTTAAATTCTCAAATTATACCCCTTAAGGAGTATAATTATACTCCTTAAATTCTCAAATTATACCCCTTAAGGAGTATAATTATACTCCTTAAATTCTCAAATTATACCCCTTAAGGAGTATAGTTATACTCCTTAAATTCTCAAATTATACCCCTTAAGGAGTATAATTATACTCCTTAAATTCTCAAATTATACCCCTTAAGGAGTATAATTATACTCCTTAAATTCTCAAATTATACCCCTTAAGAAGTATAATTATACTCCTTAAATTCTCAAATTATACCCCTTAAGGTATACAGCATAATTATACTCCTTAAATTCTCAAATTATACCCCTTAAGGAGTATAATAAGGAGTATTATTATAATCCTTAAGTGCTTCTAGAGAGACCCCTCAAAAACGTGTTACAGCACCATGCTATAAATTATGGATGGACACTATACCAATTTCTAGTCTTATTCCGGGCAGAAACTGACGCTTGACAGTTATATATTATATATATATTATATTTTTGGGGAGTTGTTTTTTTGGTGGCTAAATGATACGATATCAGTGGTATCAGCTATCCATTCTATATTTCCCAACATTATGCACAGGGGGTTATTCCAGATTCCAGGAGTTTTGGTGTACATCTATGTCACAAGCTTCAACATTGAATGGGATGAGTAAGTGATAAATCATGTAATTATATTATATTATTAATATATTATGATATTGTGTCAAATGATATTGGCAACATGTTCTTGGATCAATGAAGAATGAAATTCCAATAGTGGGCAATCATACTTTGATCGCATAAGTTCGGATTAGATTGGTTCATGTGTGGCATTCAATGGCACCCATTAATTTCTAATCATCACCAATTCTTTTCCTCCGGGGGGGGGAGGACGACCAGTTAAATGCTTAGGTTTAATGCAAAATGAGACCACGGGATAATATAATATTATTATTATGTATGGGTTTCATACGAAGGGCCTGGAGAAAAAAGAACTTGGCAAATGGAAGTCTAAATCCGTTTGACTCATTTGGCATTCTGAACTCGTGGATTGCATATTGAATGATTTTTTTGCTCGAGTCATGACAAGGTTTGGACTGCAGTTGCAGCCATGGACGGTGAAATAGATTTGCTGGCCTTGCTTGACACCAGTCCATCTGAAGGACAACCATCTGATGTTGTTGATAGATGCTCAGGGGAATTAGAGCGTCCATCTTCATTTTCAGCTGGTTCAAATGAAGACCTTTCTGATTCTGATCAGCGCCCTTGTCATCGTGATTCTGATGCTGGTTTGAATGTTCGTTTACCGAACATGGTTGGCAAGATTGGGAGAGGCAGACATGGGGAGAAGAGTAGTCAGAAGATGCTTACGCTGCATATGCGTCATTGCAAGTCATTGATTCAGCATCCACATTTTAGAAGTCAGGTTGTGGAACTGTTAGATGAAAGTTCATTTCGAAAGGACGGGAAGCTCATCGGTGTGCGTGCTGAAATGACAACTTGTGGCGTTATTATCAAATTTTCTGAGAAAAATCGCACAGGCAATCGCTTCAAGAAAAACATACCATGGGGTGACTTTCTGTCTGCATGCTACGGCCGTTTCAAGCGAGATACACATATATCTTTAGCTTTGGACGTGTCAAGATCTACAGCAAGATTTATGTCACTGATGGTGTCCTCCGTGTATTTAGCTCAGCAGTCTGTCTTGCTTGGGAAACTTATTGGGCTTGCTTCATCCAGTGCACCATGCTTCTTTATCAGACATCTCAAGTGGGATGAGACGTCCCTTTGGACGTCCGTAAATGCTGATCTGGATGAGAGGAGGCGTGTGGCATCCTCATGGGAGGTGATGGTCGTCCGCCAACGCATCATTCTTGGCTGGATGGACGGTTCTGTGGCAATAATTCGACTTGTGATGCCTCCAGCTGTTCTCCTTTCAGGCTCTGCGCAAAATATCTACTACGCTCTACGGCACCATCCACTTCACAGAGCTGTGCAAGATCTGGTAGATCGATTGGGAGATCTTTGCTGGCACAGGGGTCTCGTCTTGGAGAGTGATGCTGCTTACGCGAACGACAGGCTGGTGGGATATTTGTTGCAGCGCAACAAGACTGATCCTCGCAAATCGCACTTGGTTCATGGGAAGTGCCAAAACCACCAGTCACAGTTTGTGAATGTATCATTGCTGTCAATTGCGGGGCACAATTTGCTATCACGAATGTATGGGCTTGCAGTCTTCATACGGAATTTAGGAAATTGGCTACGCCTGAAGCAGGCTCTCCGTTCGTGGGTGGAAGACACTTTGATATTTGATCAGTGTGTGATGGATGTGGGCAGTGGAGCTGAGCCTCAAAATTCGCACCACCCAGCCATTTTGGAGTTGGTTTCGTATCTTCGACACAACCGAAAGGTTGAGTCGCAGACTGGCGAAGGTTCTGCGGCATTTGAGCGTGCAGTTCATGATTTTTTGGACATGTTCAACAGCAACACAGAGCTGATGACTCCTTGCCACCGCTGTTCACATCATTCTGTACCACATCATCAGCGACACTGCTTCGATCGTTCCGAAGCTGTGAGAAAGTGCGTTGAAGCTCTGACAAACATGTTCCTCAATGCCATGCCGACTGTTCCGGCACCGAATAAGTGGACCACATTGTATCCATGCTTGGATCCTTGGCATTTCTATGGACCAAACTCATAGCTTCCAAAAATGATGGGATAAATTTTGATAAAATCAGTTCAAGTATTGAGTCATCATGGAATCATGAGTCATGAGTCATATTGTTTTTCTTATGTTGTTTAGTCCAGATTAAATAACTTAGGTCAATATCTATGAATTATGAAATGAATGAATCATGAATCAGATCCTAATGACCCAAGATTAGATAAATTGTCCATTAGCAGAAAATGTTTTTTTTGCTGTAGGGTGCCTGTTTTGGGGCTAAGTAGGAAGAACCGCACTATCCGGGGAAGGACAACATTTCTACTGAAAATGCGTTAATTGTTGAAATCATATGACGTGATTTGGTTTGATAATACAAGTCAAATCCTGCTCCCACATGATTTGATTCATATTATATTTATATTATTTATATTATCTATTTCAGTGCGTAAAGTAATTGGAAAGATTGGGGCTTACTAACAGCACAGGCCAATACTATCAAAGGGGTTTTCACTGTATACACGGTGATCTGTATTCTTGGCTTCAACTTCCAATGATACCAAATGATTCAGTACATTGCTTTAATCTAATGGTTTCAATTTTAAATCATTGATTCTAATTTGAATCATATGTTGATTTGCAAACATATGTTGCTAAGTTTGTGTTTTTGGATGTGAAATGAATTCGCCTTTTTTCCCGGCGACTTTCAAGTTGAGGATTTCTGCTTGGCCGGAAGTATTGTTCACGCGTGGTTGCCACAGGCGTTTCAGGCTGCTTATGCCGACATGGCATTCAAAGAATTCTCTGAAGCTGATGCCACGGCTGATCCTAGACTTGTCGAAAGTCTCAGTTTTCATGCAGTGAATGGGCGAAGACTGAAAAGCTCGAAAGATTTTTTGGCCAACGTGGATTCCCAATGGATTGTCAGGTTATTGGCACTGGCCATGGAACCTACCAGAGTACTGATTTACTATTGGTTGTCATGCCTTGGGGTTAGCTTTCAATTTGGTGAACGACCTGCGTTGTTCAAACTCATTGATCCAAGATGTAGCGTTGTATGTGAAGCCTTGCAACACTACAGTGCTTTGCTCTTGAGCCAGTCTGGGACAGGCCGCTTGGAGCTACTCTGGTCAAGCATTGACTTTGCAAATTACAAGGACTTTTGTGCAATTTTTCCTGAGAGATGCAGAGCCATCCGTCGACTGTTAATGCTTGGGGCTGCATGGGTGTTCAGGCGGCATTTCGTGTACTTCAACAGCGATCATTTGGCATTGATGATGTGTGGTGACAAGGATTCCCATGCAGAAACCCTCAAGACTTTCTTGGGGTTTTGGGAGCACAAGAACCATTGCTGCTTCCCTCCCGGTCTGGCACGAGACTTTAAGCAGTTGGGGCTGCATGCTGGTGACTTGACACATGGAAATTCCAAGAACTTCTTGTACGCGATGGCATCAACACTGCAACTGTCTATAGCCGACGTGGAAGCAATGCATTCACAGAATCGTGCACTGACTGGTGCATCCTTTGCGAGCATTTCTGCCAAGTTCATCAATGCCGAGTCCAAACGTTTGCGTGAAGAAGCAGCAGCGCTTCAGTATGGGAAGGATGGGTTAGGTGACACAGCAGGCAAAGTTGGCCAGAATCAAAGGGGTGGTGGTTTGAAGGTGTCCTTCGCCAAACAAAAAAAAACCACTCCAAAAGGATTGTCAGCTTTGGAGATCTACCGAAAGCATTTTCTGGAAGTGCGGGGTCGGCATGAAACGATCAACCCCTGTTCAAAGGAAATTTGGGATGAGGTGAGGGAGTCATTTTCACAGCTTTCTCCACATGAGAAAAATCTGTATGAATCGATGTCCGAAGACTCAAAGTGTAAGGCAATCCATGCTAGAGCAAAACAGAAACTGGACGCCAAGAATGCTGCGAAGGGTATCCAATCTGCAGGTTCTCAGCCAGAGCCAGCATCAACTGCTTTGGTTCCAGCCAATGGGAATACAATGGTCCAGCATTTGCAAATTCTTCCAGCTCACGAACTCAATGAAATTTTGTCAGGTGACACAGAAATGAATTTTTAGAAGATTCTTGACAGGCAGCAGCAAAGGCAGTCTATGGGTCAGGATTTTTTGGCAAAGCATGATTTTCCACTTGGGGAAAAGACATTGGACCAAGCGTGGCGGTCACAATTGGAGGCTGGGGTTCATGGAAAGGACGCAGCAAAGAGATTCCAACAGCAAGCTGAGCGTGTTGCCAGACCAGATAACGACGATGTTTTTCCAACTAGGGTACTTCATGAAGGACACTGTGGTGAACAGTGTCGTCACTACAGCTGTTCAAGGAGAGTTGCCCTTCATTGCAACACACTGGCTTTGTTCAACTTCATTGTTGATGAGATCCTTGGTTTTTGCGGTTTAGGGGAAGTGATCGGGTGATTCAGTGTCATAGCTATGTTACTTACATTGCATTGTTTGGTCTTATCAAATTAATAATGCAATATTATTAGTATGACAATATAATACAATGATATCATAAGATTCATGTTTCATGCTGCTATGCTAGGCTGGGTTTCCCTGTTTGAACTATTCTAGACTAGTAGACTTGACTTGTTGGAGTCGGTTCCTTATTTATTTATCGCCATAACATGACATTAAATCGTCATGAATCATGAATCATAGAATCATAGTCATGAGTCATGAGTCACAGTAACATGGTCAGGTACAATTGTCAATGGTCTGTGTGATTTGATTGACTTCTGATGAAATTTTATACGGGCGATATGGGCTGCCTTTAGTTTCGGGCGGTTTAATTTTCATTCTATTCATATCTAGAAAGGGTGGTGTAGACACAGCCATATCATAGAACATGGATTTGGGGACGGGTCATGCCGATGCATGCTGGCTAGGTAAAACACGGGCACCAAGGTAGCACGGCTTACGAACAATTGACAGTACAATTCAGATTCAGATTCATAGTCTACCATTTCGTCGTTTTACAGAAAGAACAGAATCATATCTATATATAATATATATAGATTCTGTTTGCAAGAATCTAATGATACGTTATTAAATGAACAGCACAACACATCAAAAACAAAATTTTTACAATACTATGACTAACTTAACAAAAAAATAGAATACTATGGCATGTAATTAGTTAGTAATTAGTAATTAGTAATTACATAATAGAATCTAATAATATAACTCAAATATAATATAATAATAATTATAATTTATATATAATGTTATATTATTATATAATTATGTTATAATTATAATTTTATATAATCATCATATAATATAATAATTTAATATAATATATATAACTATAACTTATATAACAATATAATAATATAATTATATAATATAATAATATATAATATATTATTAACTTAAACATAATATAATATAATTAGCAAAACATAATATAATATAGTATATTCTATTATATTTATATTTTGTTTATAATATGATAAAATACAAGATGCAAAAATAACATATAATATAATAATAATATAATAATAATATAATAATATATAATATAATATTAATAATATTAATAATAATAATATAATAATAATATAATAATTATCAATATCACCTCCCATATAATATCAGTATCACATTTAATATCACCTCCCAGGTGTGGTGGCGTCCAGAACACAGTCATGAACGACATCCTTTGCCGATTTGAAGTCATGGACACGATGGGGTCTCTGTATCTGCAGTATGCATTCGTGACTGCATGTTCAGCGCGTTCCGGAACCAACCAAGCACAGCAGGTGTTTGTTTGTCTACATCCAATCAATTGGGATGTTGAGCTTCAGAATGAGATGCAAAACAAATCAGGTTTATGCGGCATGGTTCTTGACTTACAAGCATTGACCTACTTTGATTTTGGGGACTCGGGCCATTTCCCACGGCAGCCAACTTCAGCTGGTCGGTTGCGCATGTTTACATCAGATCAATTTGCAGCATTTCTTTTGGATTTACCGGTCAAGATAGATTCAACTTTGGATGCTGTGCAAGTTACTGCCCACCTTATCCATTACAAGGATATATTGCCAAGTAGGGTCGTGCTGATTGGGGCAAATGAGTCGTTTGGTGCCATGATTGCAACCCCTGAAACGTCTCCCGCCATCAGTGGAGAGGGTGATCAAGATGAAGCTGATGATCCAGCGGATGATCAGGGTGAGGGTGGACAGGGTGAAGAGTCCCAAGAGTTTGATTTGTTAGCTTACCTCGAGATGACAAGGGCCTCAGAACCCAAGCCTAAACGAAAAAAGACACAACAGGCGAAGAAACAGGAGACCACAAAAGAGTGTAATGATGACCACAAAAGAAATGATCCGATATTGGATGACCCATCCCTTTCAACTTTTCTGTCGCAGCATGACATTGCAGCCCTGAAAAGCGCACGTGATCAATGCCAGATGATGACCGGTGAGGTACATGAATGGATTGCTGGTGAGGGAGTGGGTTCAGGTGAGTCGGAGTGTGATTTTGAGGATGTTGCAACATTACATGAGACTTCTGACGATGCTCCAGCGGCTGGATTAACGTCCTCATCCAGTCGTGCGTGCCCGTCGGATTCTTGTTATTGTTATTTATAGAGAGGTTATGTTGTTTGCAAGTGTGGGTCAGATCTTCCTTCAAGTCAGGCGTCTAAACAGTCAACATTGTTTACACCTGTGACTTTCTGATTAATAGCGGAATGTGTGTGAAGAGTTTTGATTTTGATATGACCGTCAAACCGATGAAACGCTAGATCTCACATTACACGCCATGGATGGATTTTGATTTTGACATTTCAATTCTGATTCCAGCTTGAAGCTATAGGAGTAAATTATTAATTTGTGATTATTTATCATTTATAACTTACTTATAATTTATAATTATATTATATTATATAATTATTGACTATGATATGACTTGATATGATATGTGATATGTGATATGTGTTATGATATAACTTGATGTATAACTAACTGAACAACATTATAATTTAATCCTTTTATAATATATTGTATATAATATTTTTTTAAATTAAATCTATTTATATAATTAGAACTTATAGCTCAATTACATGTTAAGTATCATACAATCAAATCACATCATAATCATATAATCATATACTACATAATATCATATATAAATTATATATAAATATACAATTTATATTATATTATAATATAGTTATATATTAAATTATATCAAATCATATCTATTAAATTATATTTATCATATATTGTATATCAATTCAATCTTGCAATTATATAGTCTATAGTCTATAGTCTTAGTCATTGTATGATCTGATATGATATGATATGATGTGATTCTATGATTATGATATGATGATTGCATAATATAACAAATATATATTTCATGATTATATGATATTATATTATGATATTGATGTATGATGTATGTACTTTATATAACAATCAAATCATATCATATCACTTCATATCATATCAAATTGAATCATATCTATGGACCAGGACCATATCATATCGTATGAGATGATCAATTATTATTATTAATATTATTATTATTATGATTCTGATGATATTGTCATGTTATGTTTTTATATTATTAACTTATGTTTAATGAAATGTCATTCATGTTATGTTTATAGCCGCTTTTGCCCAGGACCCTTCAACGGAAAGGTCGGCAACCGCTACACCTATGACAGATGCTGTCTCCGCTATGCCAGAAGTTGGGAGCAGTGTGACGCCGGGAACGGATGCTTCAAACACCAGTTCGAATCCCAAAGCCCAAAAAGTTGATGTGAAAACTCTTGGGGTTGACCCTGATGGAAGCATTGTACAGGTCAAACAATTGGGTTCTTCAGGGACCATTTCCGAAGTCTTGTATCAATCTGGGCCTAAGACTGTGAGTTTGGGCACAGTGAACATTTTAGTGGACAATAAGACTGGAAATACCACACTTCGCGCACAGTGCAAGAAGCATTCCAAATGCATTTGCTGGATTTCCAGTTCGAGTAATGTAGATGTTTTGTTGGATTGGCTGGCCGAAGGCCGTAGAAACAATCATGATTCACATTTGAATTTAGCACGTGAATTTAAAAAGGGCCTGGGGATGAAAGTCAGAAAATGACAGCAACATCTCAAAACAATTTAGTGCCCACAGCAGTTGAAGTTGGGGAGGTTACCTAGACATCGTCACATCGTGGTTGTCTAAAAAGAACAGGTCCGTGTCAGCGCACAGGGCCATTCGCCAGGGTTTGTGTTTCGGGCAGCTGGGTTTTCAACTTCAGGAAGCTCAAATCATCAACAGTTTGGATTGGTTGGTTGGGATAAGTTACATCTTGCAAGTTCATTGTATGTTTTATGATTCATGATTTTTGACTCATGACTCATGATGATGATTCATGATTTATGATTCTATGATACCATGTTTTTTGATGTATGGTTTGTGATGGTAATTTATGGTTCATGATCAACGGTCAATGATCAATGATACACTGAGCAATTCAATGATGATGATAATGATAATAATAATGACAATGAGTTTTGATCATTGAGATAAATCATTCATTGACAATTGATTGATAATATAATACACTTGATAAATTGTTCATTGACATTGATCATTGATGGATGATTGATATAATAATATTATTATTTATTATTTATTATCAATTCATAATAATATTATTAATAATTATTATTATTTATTGACTTATTGACATTGATGATATTTGATGATGGATATTATTTTATTAATATGATTCAATGATTCAATGATTCATGATTCATGATCAATGAGTCAATGATCCATCAATGAAATATGGTTCATCATAATTCATGATTAGTGGTTTGCAGTTATTTATAAATTTAATTATTATGGGTTTAGGAATTTATGATTCATGATTCATGATTCCATTCCTGATTTATTTGTGTTTGATGGTGAACTTAAATTGTTCTTTCAGATGATTTATGATATGATATGATATGATTCGTGATATGATAAAAAATGATTCTATGATCAATGACTTTTGACTCATAGAAACATCAAACGGGATATCTGGGAGTACATTTTGGAGCCTCAAACGGGACAATTTTGGAGCCTCAAACATGACAATTTTGGGGGCCTCGGACGGGACATTTTCCGGAAAAATTATACTCCTTAACTCCGGACTTAAGGAGTATAATTTTCCCAGAAAATAAGGAGTATAATTTCGTTTTCTGCAACAAAATAGGTGATTATACTCCTTATCCACCCGGAAAATTATACTCCTTAAGTCCGGGAGTTAAGGAGTATAATTTTTCCTGAAATCGGGAATTTTTGGGCCTGAAATTTGGCAATTTTGGGGCTTCAAATTTGGCAATTCCTGAAATCTTTTGGAGTTGAAATTTGGCAATTTCTGGGATTGTTGACAAATTGTTGAGATTGATCGTTGACTTGTAGCATTTTCTTGCGCATAGCAGTCCCAGTTAGGCCAGATTCATAGACTTGTGTTGCGGCATTGGACTCATGGCATCCCAGTCACCATCTACCCCGATGTCGAAAGCCTCTACCTTGCCTCTCTCTCCTACACCTAGACTTCGACGTGGTTTTGCATTTGTGGGTTCTCCGCCACAGACACCACCAATGAAAGGCAAGAAGAGCAAGGCTTCATCCCCCAAGTCTCACACGTCTGGTACTCCCAGTTCCTCTTCCAAGAAGGGACCCAACAAGACTGTGCGCAAAACCGTGCTGAAGGTCAACTCCCCGAAGAGTCCAAAGACATCATCCCCGAAGAGTCCAAAGACATCCTCCCCGAAGAGTCCAAAGACATCTCCCAAGAACCAGGAGAAAACACCCAAGAAGAACCAGTCACCTAAGACCAAGATGTCCCCAGGTATGAAGAAGCCATCGGCCAGCATGAGCCCGATGAAAGGGTCTCCCCGTTTGAGTTTGAAAGACAAGGTGAAGAAGGATAATTTTCAGAACATCTTGGCAAAGATCTACAATGAATATGACGACATGAAGCAGTATAACAAGAGCTTCAATTGCCCGCCTAATTGCACTTGGGCAGTGTCTCTGGGATCCAAAGGGGATGATGTGATGTGTGTTGTATGGGATGATTACGGTACGGATTGAATACGGAATACGGTATCGGCGGTATCGGCGTATCGATACGCACGGTTTGGTATACGGTATATTATATACGGTATGGTATACGGGTATGTATAAGGTATACGGTATACGGTATACGGTAAACGGTATGGTATGCGGCATACGGTTCGTATGTGGGATAGCTGGTTATGAGTCAGTTATGTTACTGTTTTGTTACGTTGTGTGAGGTTAAGTTCTGTTTAGTTTGTTGCATGCAGGAATGAAATGAAAGGTTAAGTTATGTTATGTTATGTTATTCTATGTTATGTTTGTTTTGATATGATTTGGTTTGATGTTATGACAATGATTGTGTTTCGATGGGATTGATATGATATGATATGATTCTGATATATGTTTCGATTCATATGATATTATATGATGAAATTAAAATTATAATATAATTTATGATTCTATGATGATGATTTGACTACATCTGTCCCTCATCATTTGTATGAAAAGTATGAAACAGATTCAGATACTGACTCATACCATCTAAACAATCTTTATTATAAATTTCAATTTGTTATTTTTTTTATTATTTACTCATATCCCCATGGCATCAAATCGTATCATGTTCCACCAGATCATAAAATATTGATTCGGGTTACATCTATGAACTCGTGCTTATGTTATTTATTTCCCCCACATGTATCATACATTTCATATCGAATCATATCATATCAAGTAATTTACAATTTATAATTCATAATATCACATATCATATCATTTTATGGGTTGTCATATTTTGAGGTTCATTTGTATGATCTAACTTGTTTGACATTGACATTGACATTGACATTTGACTTTGATATAGCCACATTGGTGAGTGATATAGTCTAATAAAATTATGTTATTTATAATTTATTGTTGTCTAGTCTATAATTATATTTATAATTATTATTAAATTAAATTATATATATTGAATTATACTGATCTTGTTTTCCTTCCTCCATATGATCCTGCACCCCTACAAGGTTTTGGCGCTCGGAGCTTGAGAATCGCGGCTGGCAGTGCTCGGTGGCCGCAAAGCCGCGCGATTAGTCGAAGTGGGAGAAGGTTCGTCGTGGTGACGCTCAGGGTTGCTACACCGAATCCGAGGACGAGTACAAGTCCAAGTGATACGGGTTCGGCCGCATGGGCCGCATGGGTGTCTGACTCAATAGATGTCAGCACATGGCTCAGCATACATTACCTACCGCTTTTCAAGTTCTTGTAGGTATTGCTAGCCAACTCCTCGATGCCTCCCAGCGTTGGTTTTGTTTCTTTCATTCTTTTCCAGTTGGTGTTGGCTGTGTGATGAAAGCTCTGAATCGGCACGCCGAGGGTTCTTTTGCAAATCATCATGTTCCAAATTGGATTAATTAATTACAGTAGATGTGATGTGGAATAATAGCCTGATGGGTGAAATAGGGATCGCGAGCCTACACTGATTCTATGTATGATTTTTGCAAATGAATATGAACCTGATCCATACACAACAAAGAGGGCTATTAAGGATATTATTGTGTTGTCAGAGCGGTCTCTAGAATAGCCTATGTAGCTGCCATGTAACTGCCTTGCGCAGCCCCGTGCCAAGTTGCAAAGCCGAAGCATTTGCAGATAGTGGCAAACTGTCAGGTGAAAGAGCGAGAAAAACTCAAGAGCTGCTTTTCCTCATTCTGATTCTAATTCTCTATGTTTGGTTTTCTGTCAGGTTGGCTTTGCAAGTCTGGAATTCTTGCTTCTTATCCTTCCTGTATTTGTGTTTTCCTTCTAGCTTCCCAAA
>CAMXCT020005048.1:0-23926 GCA_947184155.2 Cladocopium goreaui | reverse complement strand
ACAAGGACAGGAAGAAGGCCAAGCTGCAGTTCGCAGCATTGCGCAATTTCAGTTGCAGAAGAGTTTATTTGTGGAACAAGCCACCAGCTTGCGAGAAACCAATGCAGTGTATGCAGCTGGTGTGACTGAGATCAACAGAGAGTTGCTGACAGAGTGGCTCGATCAACAAGTTCCGCAGCCCGTTTTGGATTGCGTTGTGACAGTTCCTGTGGGAGAAGGAGGTCCCGGACAGATGCGACAAGAGGGCCCGGCTGGTGCAACAGAGCAGCGCACGACGCCCGATGAGGAGCCGGTGGTTTTTGCCATGGAGCCTGAAGTGTCTGATTTCAACGAAGGTCGCAACGATGTCTGCAGTCGGATCGTGACTCTTTTGCAAAAATTGGAAGAATTAGAGGCAGCAGGTGCGCGATCAGTTGCTGTTGAGATGGAGACCTTCGTCGATGAGCAACAAACGCTTGTAGACCATGTCGGTCGACAGCGTATCTTGGATCTCTGTAAAGAAATTCATGAGTCTTGTCAGAAACTGTCGGCAGGAGATTTGAGGAGGAAACTGGAAGAGGAGCTTCGGGATGCGGTTATGAGCAAATCTCGTTGGTTCTTATCTTCGTCCTCTTCGGTTTCGAGTGGTGTAGCCACAGGTGGCACTGAGGCTGCGGTTTCTGGAGTCGGTGTGACGACGGAAGGCGCCCTGCCTACTAGCCAAGTTGACTCGAACAAGCCCGGACATTTGGTCGTTGCTCGGGGAAAGAAGCCATTGAGTCTTTGGGACTGGAAAATTTGGACGATGGCCCGTCCTCGGCTGTGGCGTTATGGCGATGCTGGAAACTTGTTTGAGCGAGAGACACCGTTGGCGACCAATGAGTGGGCTGCTAGTTTGCTTTTGCGAGAAGAACTGGAATACAGCATGGATGATCATTACAAGAGTCCCGTGCGCAATCGGTTTACTGGTGATTGGGTTGCTTTGCATATGATGGCCACTGTGTGTCGGTTGACTGACCAACGTGCAGCGTCATACAGTTTCTTGAAAAATGGTGGCATGGCTTTTGCCAAAACAATCGCAGGACTCACCGCAGAAAAGTTGGCACAAGCTGCTCGGGTGAGCAAAGATACCGGTGCTTCTTTCCAGCAGATCAGATGTTGAACAATGCTGGGGTTCCCAGAGAAGTGAAGGATGCCATGCAGGCCATGCATGGAGCATCCAGTGCCGTGCTGGGTACAGATGGTCACCGTCAGTTTTGCCGTCACGAAGGAGTCGCTTATATGGAGACTTTCGGCCCACCTTTGATTTTTCTCACACCGAATGTCGCCGACACGCAACATCCGTTGCTTTTGGTCGTGCAGGGTGAGGCAATTGACCTTGGGCATATCAGTGCCGACATGGCGCCCACGCTGCCAAAATATCGGGACATGCTTCGCCGATTGGCGCAGGATCCGGTTGGGCAAGTGCTGCAGTTTGAACTTTTGATGAGGTTGTTTTTGCAGCATGTTTTGAATGTGCGACCAGAGACGTCAGACTGCCGCCGCAACTCGGTCAGGGCTGCGTGCCGCGAGTGGTGCAGCGATGGCGCAGCGGCCGCGTCCACCGGAGCAGGTGCTGGCGTTTCGTGGTGAGATAGAAGCCCAATGTCGCGGCTCCCTGCACCCGCACATTCTGGTGTGGTTGGTCTGTGGACATTTAGGAGTGTTGAGTCAACTGACGGAAATGTTGCGAACAAATAAGCTGGAATTGCAACAACGTCTGAAAGAATTCATGCAACTTGCGGTTGCAAGTTTCGAAGCCATCTCACATGCTTCTGTGCAAGCGGCTCCACGTTGTCTTGGAACGACCGCTTTGGACAAGCCCGTGAAAGTCAAGGAGGTGGCCCGGAATCTGTGTAAATACGGATTTGTTGCGGGAATTGCCAGAGAGGACAGCAGAACAAGAAGAGTACCTGGCTTTGGTTTCTGAAGACGACTGGCGACGACCCACAGTAGAAGTTGAAGTGGAAGCAGCAGGCTTGCAGAGCATTTTCGCCACACCTATCAACCAGTTGTCGGTGGCAACCACTCCGAGTTATCGCTTGCGGCCCTTGCTGTGTGATCCAAGTGTTCCAGAATTGGACGCGCATGCTTGGCGGGAAGCCTTTCAGCAAGATTTGCATACTTTGATGCCTTCGCTTCTTCGACATGTCTGCACAAAATCTTGCTTCAAATACTCGGATCAAAGTTCTGCCACTTTCAAAATTTGTCGCCATGGCTTTTACCACGTTGTTCACGTGTTTGATGGCTGCCGCGTGCGTCGCAAAGGGAAGTCGTTGCGACCTTGTTTACACATTGGTGGTGCAGAAGAGGGCGCTTATGGCATGGAAGGACGGTTGCGACCGATTCAGTTGAGTCCTTTCGAATGTCAAAGTTCGTACGGTGGCACAGTGTCAGGGAGGCACAATTTGGACTTACAGGACATGCGGCGAGTGGTGAGCCCTGTTTTGTGGTTGGATTCTGATGATCATCTTCCTCATGTCGGTGCTGTGACGTCCTTGGGGTATATGGCTTTTTATGAATGGACTGGGAAGGGCTACGATGTTCGACGAGATGCTCCTGCGGGCCCGGTGTCTTGGTTGTGTCGGAGGAAGTTGGCGAAATCTTTTCGCGCTGGATGGCGTCGGGCGTACAGGTTGAAATTTGGATTTGCAGAAGCGGCAGAGAGCGGGACACCCGCTGAGGCATCTGAGACGCAGACGGACACACCTATGACCTGCGATGTTGCTGATAGTTTTGCAAACAGCGGTGATACTTCTTTGGCACAAGCAATTCGCGTCAGTGTGAATGAGGCTTTTTGTGATGGCATCAACACCGGCTTCTATGTGAACAATTACACCACGAAACCAGGTCCGGGTCTAGCAACCATGTTGGAGGAACTACAAAGAGGCATCGAACGTCTGGAAGATGAAACCAAAGAGCGTGAAGAAGCTCGAAAAGCGGCGGAAGCAGCAGCTCATGCTGCTGGAGAACATCTGCCAGGACGCCGGAACAAAATATTTGCTGATACGCTGCGGACCTTGACGCGACTGACGTCATCGTACCGCCGCTGTCACTGGAAGAGTGCTGCTGAAATTATTTTTCCGTTGTTATTCCAGCATTTGACCTTTGCTTCCCACAGGACTTGGAAACTCTATGTGAAAAAGGCAGTTTTTTTTGCCGTGGAAGCTTGGCGACGTCAATACGGCCATTCCGTCTTGCAGCATGTTATTGACAAGGGCGATGGAGCGGAGCCGGTCATTTTCAGTCGACCTGGCGTGGACGATCTGGTGCTAAAAGGCTGGAGAAGAGTTCGTCGAGTGGATCCGGAGAGTGGCGCTGTGGACGAGATCTTTGTGGGTCCGAACGGACAGGCTTGCGTGGACATCATCGCTGCATTTGACGAGTATCAAGGACAGAGTCAGAGCCGCAGGAATCCGCAACAGCAGCTCAGCTATGTGCAGGAGCTTCTGAAACTTCATGCGGTCACGGAGGAGGTGGTTCCGAATGACACGGAGGCCAGCATTGTCACGAACCTGCAATCTCTGCAACCCAGTGGTGAAGAATGTGCTGTGAGGACAACCAGCAACGTAGAAGCCAAAGCTTTGGCAGTGACGACCTCTAGCTTAGAGGATTATCTGTTTCGTGGCAGTCATCCTTTGCTGGCAGGCGGAGGGCCCATGTAATTTTTTTTTCGGTTTGCTTTTGTTTTTCTTTTGTTTGTACTTTGGTTCCGCTGTCAAAGAATGTTGTAGGGGGAAGCAGCGGGCCCATGTTTGTTCCGCAGGCATGAGCTGGGCGACATATGGAACGTGGGTGTACCGGATCGAATTGCCGCCACAGCAAGAGATTTCGGTGCGCTCAGCGGTTGCGCGGTTCGTGGACCTGTATTTTGATCCGTCCTACAAGTTGTACAACTCCCACGCGCAACGCATTTGCAGTGAACCTCGGGTGCCGATGTTTGAAGGTTTCACGATGCCGCCGCTGACTCATGACAGCGAGCGAAATGCTATGTACAAACAAGTACAATGTAGGCCTGTGGCTGTTCAGGTTGATGAGAGTGTGCAGCACACGATGGAGGAATTAGTTTTGAATGCTTTCAAAACTTTTTCGAGTCCACAAGAAACCGGTGACAAAGTGGACCAGTCGCTGCGAGCACACACAGCCTTTACGCAGTCGTATTTGGAATGGGCGGTTGTCATGGAAGAAGAAGCCCAAATGGCCAGGCATCGCTTTGCTGAAAGATTTGAATTTCCTTCTTTGTGGGAAACACAAGAAATGATGGAGCTCTTGGAGGAGAAGCTACAGCTGGTCAGCGGTGGCACCTTGCCGGCGACGCAGAAAGACTTCGATGTTGGGAAGCCACGATGCACTGCCTCCATGTATTCTTCTTTTCTGGCGCAACAGCGAATTGCAAATCTGGAAGGCCTTGCGCGAGCCAGACAGAGCAAACCCAAGCGCAGAAGAGACGAAGATGCTCGTTTGCATGAGGAGTATGTGAAGGTGCACACAGTTGGTGAAGGTGATGATGACGGTCTCGGTGTTGAGAATGATGAGGAAGTAGAAGCTATGTTGGAGCAAGCAATTCCTGCAAAAGAAGTGTCTCCGCCCATTTCTTTGAAACCCACAGCAGAAGAACAGAAACAGCTTTTGCGATTTGAGCTGCAAGGTCGTCGGACTGAATATGTGAAGATGTTTTTACAGGAAACGTGGATGAAAGACGATCCGTTCGAAGCAGCTTCACTTTGTCGCAACAGTGAACATCAACGACATGAACTGCTTTTGGCCGATTTATCACGGTTGAATCAGGACATGTTTTCTTTTTTATTTTTCCCCCACAAGTGCAAGTTGAGCTGACGAGACGAACTGTAGTAGACTTTGATTCCGGGAATGATCAATATTTTGTAGTTATGTATAGGTTCTGACCTTGCTAGGATGAGCGTGCAGATGTTTATGGGAATCTACGAGAGAATCTCCAGGAAGAGAAGGAAGTGGCGCGCGACAGTGATGAGCGAGAGACGGTGTGTCGACTGCGAATCATGCAAGAACTTTTACCTCGCCTACCTCGAGATTGCGCTCGCTTCACAGATCAGAACATCTATGCAAATCCCTCGGACATGCTGTCGGACATGGTTGCAAATCTGCCGTCGAATCGGCGTCTCAACGAAGACCAACATATCTTTATTTTACGGTTTGCAGACGTTTTGGACACGGTATGGAAAGAGGACCAGGACCTGCCGCCGGAGCGACGATCGGTGTACCACATGTTGTTATTGGGCCAAGGTGGATCCGGCAAGACACACATTGTGCAAAATTTGATTTTTCCGGTTGTGCATTTTATTTGGCCGGCAAAGAAGGAAGAAGAGACTTTGATGGTGGTTGCCGCAAAGAATGCACAGGCCAAGAACATATCCACTGAGACTGTGCGTGCGAAGACGTTGCATATGGCAGGCTGCATGCGCGTCCAAAGTTTAAGCAACTCTCAGATGGCTGCGGGCAAGAAAGAAAAAGCTTTGGAGAGAATGTGGAAGAACATTCGTGTGTTGATTATTGAGGAAATCAGCATGGTTGCCGCAATCTTATACAATATGCTTGATTACCGTTCTATGTTGGGCCGCAGAGTTGCTTTCAAGGTGGATCCACAGACTTACACCAAAGTTGGCTGTGCTTTCGGTCGCGTGCCCATCGTCTTGCACTTGGGCGATTTTTTTCAGTTACGACCCACGGCGCAGATGTCATTGCTTGAAGATATGGATGGGCAAGATGCAGATGGCAGATACGTTTACCAAGACGTGCCTTTGGAAGTGCAGCATGGGCAAAAACTATTTTCGCAGATACCAGATGTCTTTGAGCTGCGCGGCACGATGCGTTTCCAACCCCAGGATCCTCTGATTGAGATTTTGCAGTGCATGCGTCTTGGTCACGCCATGCCGGACAGGCTTTGGGCGCAGTTTGAAGAGCGTGTTGTGCGCGATGAGTTGCCTGGAGTTGCAGATGCTCGCTTGTAGTCGGACAGATTTCGTTCTGGCTATTGCATGTCCATCTACTGGGCTTCCTTGATTCGTATGTTCTATCGACGCGTCATCTTGGATGCGAGTCGACGAAATCAGCCGTTTGTGTTTTTGCAGGCAGCGGATACTTGCTTGGGCATGGACCGTGAGAGACGTCTGCGTTTCTTGAATCAACCGAATCCATATCGGACTGGTCTGATGCACGGTATTTTGCCGTGCTTTGCCGGAATGGAAATCCGTCTGCTGGCGCGTCTGGACGCTGAGAAAGGTCTCGTGCAGGATACTGTGGCCACCATCATGGATTTCGAGTTCCACCCGGCGGATCGCGCCCGATACATGAACACTGGGCCGGGAGAAATATTCATGCCGGCATTTTTGCCGTCTGGTTTATTGGTGAGTGTGAAAGACTATCAAGGTTGCAACAACTGGGAAGACTTACTGCCATTGTGTCATAAACATTCAAGCAACGCAGATGAAGCGGAGAAGTTGGCCCGCAGTTTCTACTTCTTGCGAGCTGAAGAAGTTGTTGTGCAGTACAATAAATTTGAAGTCCGAAGATGTGGCTTTCGGGTGACGCACGCGCATTGCTTGACGAGCACTGGCTCGCAAGGCTTGACATTGCGTTCTGGCACAGTGGTGGATTGCGCTCGCCTGAATGAATTGGATGACGACAACTGGTGGCTGCATCTTTATGTCATGTTTTCGCGGGTCACCTCCTTGTCGGATTTGCTTTTATTTCGACCACCGCCTCGAGAGCTGCTAGAACGGGGGCCACCTGCTGGCATCGCAAAACGCTTGGAAGCGTTTCAAGAGCGTGCGACTGTTTGTCGCAACGGGATTCTGACGAAACACAAAATGGCTCTTTCGTAGCCATCACTTCTGTTGGTGGTCTACACGTCGCTCGGTTGACTTTACTGGGACAGGTTGTTCGGGTTAGCACGCAGTTTGAATTGCTACGGATGCAAAATTAATTTACACTATGACATTTGACATGGACCACCCTTGATATGTTGAGTCGCGTTGCTTTTTAGAATGTAACCCAAAGTCATGAACCCTTTTCCAACGGTCAGTAGGAATGGTAACCGTTAGTCAGAAAGTGATGTTGTTGTATGTGTTCTATCGTGGGTTTATTTACGAGATTTGATGAACCAATCATGACTGTATAGAAGGGTATGCCATTTCAAGACCATGTAGTGTTTTTGAGACACAAACATGTGTCATAGGTGATGTGTCCACCATTCCGCGTGTTGAGGTCTTCGGACGTACAGCTTGAGTGACCGTGGTGTCCCTCCTGCGGACGCTCGGGGCAGTGGCAAGTCTGTGTGACGCATCATTGTTGGTCACTTAGTTCGACGGAGTCAATTTGATCATGAGTAAATTGAAGTGGATCACATTATTCACAGCAATTGAAACCACCAACCGGGGGATAAATTCAAGAAAATCACAAATAAATCATGGATATGGGATGATATTGGCTTAGTCAGAAATTGATGTTTTTGCAAGTGTTCTATCGTCAGTTTGTTTGAAGACTTGATGAACCGATCATGCCTCTAGAAAAGGGTATGTCATTTCGAGCCCATGTAGTGTTTTTGAGACTGCAACATGTGTGACAAGTGATGTGTCCACCATTCCGCGTGTTGAGGTCTTTGGACGTACAGCTTGAGTGACCGTGGTGTCACTCCTGCGGACGCTCGAGGCAGTGGCAGGTCTGTGTGACGCATCATTGTTGGTCACTTAGTTCAACGGAGACAAGTTGATCATGAGTAAATTGAAGTGGATCATATTATTCACAGCAATTGAAACCACCAACCAAGGGATACATTCAAGAAATTCAGAAATGAATCATGGATATAGAATGATATGGGTTAGTTAGAAATTGATGTTTTTGTGTGTGTTCTATCGTCAGTTTGTTTGATAGACTTGATGAACCAATCATGCCTGTTTTATTAGTATCGTCAGTTTATTTACGAGACTTGATGAACCATCATGACTGTATAGAAGGGTATGCCATTTCGAGACCATGTAGTGTTTTTGAGACACAAACATGTGTCATTGGTGATGCGTCCACCATTCCGCGTGTTGAGGTCTTTGGACGTACAGCTTGAGTGACCGTGGTGTCCCTCCTGCGGACGCTCGGGGCAGTGGCAAGTCTGTGTGACGCATCATTGTTGGTCACTTAGTTCGACGGAGTCAATTTGATCATGATTACATTCAAATGGATCATATTATTCACAGCAATTGAAACCACCAACCGGGGGATTAATTCAAGAAAATGACAAATGAATCATGGATATGGGATGATATTGGCTTAGTCAGAAATTGATGTTTTTGCAAGTGTTCTATCGTCAGTTTGTTTGAAGACTTGATGAACCGATCATGCCTGTATAGAAGGGTATGTCATTTCGAGACCATGTAGTGTTTTTGAGACTGCAACATGTGTGACAAGTGGTGTGTCCACCATTCCGCGGGTTGAGGTCTTTGGACGTACAGCTTGAGTGACCGTGGTGTCACTCCTGCGGACGCTCGAGGCAGTGGCAAGTCTGTGTGACGCATCATTGTTGGTCACTTAGTTCAACGGAGACAAGTTGATCATGAGTAAATTGAAGCAGATCATATTATTCACAGCAATTGAAACCACCAACCGGGGGATACATTCAAGAAATTCAGAAATGAATCATGGATATAGAATGATATGGGTTAGTTAGAAATTGATGTTTTTGTGTGTGTTCTATCGTCAGTTTGTTTGATAGACTTGATGAACCAATCATGCCTGTTTTATTAGTATCGTCAGTTTATTTACGAGACTTGATGAACCAATCATGACTGTATAGAAGGGTATGCCATTTCGAGACCATGTAGTGTTTTTGAGGCACAAACGTGTGTCATAGGTGATGTGTCCACCATTCCGCGTGTTGAGGTCTTTGGACGTACAGCTTGAGTGACCGTGGTATCCCTCCTGCGGACGCTCGGGGCAGTGGCAAGTCTGTGTGACGCATCATTGTTGGTCACTTAGTTCGACGGAGTCAATTTGATCATGAGTAAATTGAAGTGGATCATATTATTCACAGCAATTGAAACCACCAACCAGGGGATACATTCAAGAAAATCACCAATGAATCATGGATATGGGATGATATTGGCTTAGTTAGAAATTGATGTTTTTGCATGTGTTCTATCGTCACTTTGTTTGAAGACTTGATGAACCGATCATGCCTGTATAGAAGGGTATGTCATTTCGAGACCATGTAGTGTTTTTGAGACTGCAACATGTGTGACAAGCGATGTGTCCATCATTCCGCGGGTTGAGGTCTTTGGACGTACAGCTTGATTGACGACGCTCAGGGCAGTGGCAAGTCTGTGTGACGCATCATTGTTGGTCACTTAGTTCAACGGAGACAAGTTGATCATGAGTAAATTGAAGTGGATCATATTGTTCACAGGAATTGAAACCACCAACCGGGGGATACATTCAAGACATTCACAAATGAATCATGGATATGGAATGATATGGGTTAGTTAGAAATTGATGTTTTTGTGCGTGTTCTATCATCAGTTTGTTTGAAGACTTGATGAACCGATCATGCCTCTAGAAAAGGGTATGTCATTTCGAGCCCATGTAGTGTTTTTGAGACACAAACATGTGTCATAGGTGATGTCCCTACCATTCCGCGTGTTGAGGTCTTTGGACGTACAGCTTGAGTGACCGTGGTGTCCCTCCTGCGGACGCTCGGGGCAGTGGCAAGTCTGTGTGACGCATCATTGTTGGTCACTTAGTTTGACGGAGTCAGTTTGACGATGCGTAAATTGAAGTGGATCATATTATTCAAAGCAATTGAAACCACCAACCGGCGGATACATTCAAGAAAATCACAAATGAATCATGGATATGGGATGCTTATTGGAGAATGCAACATGCGCAATAGCATCCGCGGGTCCAAGTCTTTGACCACAATTTGAGCTTTGATATGCATGCGTGTTATGATGTGAGCTTCAGGTCAACCTCGTGCTGTCGCCGTGAAAGAGCTGTGTGCAGCCGTGAAGCGTTGCAATAGCGTCACTAATGCTACTTCGAGTGGACGGAAAGATTGCGTGGGTTTTCTGTCATTTTGCTTTTGCATATGCAGTCTTTCGTGTAGATAGCACATTGCTCCCAGCAGCTATGTTGTTATCATTGAACTTTCAGGTCAAACAATGTTTGACAGGCACAGGCCAGCAGATGATGCGTCAATGTGTCGCGAAGTTGTCATGGCGTATTTGTTTTTCATTCTCTGTCTGACAGGCACTGTTGATGCTGTGCGCGCATTTGAGCACGGAGGTTCTGATTGCAAGGAGAGAGCGGGCTTAGCGTGGTGATGTTTTGGATACACAGTTCGTGACCATGAGGATTCTCTGCTTTTTGTTGTGCTTGAATGGAACACCTTGCTCGTCGTAACGTTGTGGTTCTGCTGAGCTTGGACCTCAGTGAGTCTTCGCATGTCAATTCTTGGGGTTGATGTGTGCATCATGAGTAATTCTTGGTGCTGTTTGCATATTTGGTAGATCTATCTGTACTTGCTCCTTCTGTCGTTCAACGTTCGCGCCTGGCTGCAGGCAGATGATCCATGTTTTGAGGTCAGAACCTGAGACATAAGTCAGTGAGTCCGAATGCTTGCTCACATGTCAGTGAGTCCTTGCGCGACGCACTGAATCCGATGAAGTTGAGCTGATAAAAAATGTTTGGAGAGTTGCTTGTACTCGGTAACTACTGCAAGACTGCCTGAGTGTTGTTTTTTCAAGGCACACAAGCAATCATTTCGTGGCTAACCCTTCTGATGAAGCAGAAATGTTGCATGCAGAAGTTGTTATGTTGACCGGCGCAGGCGTTGTTATTGGAGGACATGCAAGCCGTCACTTCGTGCTTATCACTGCTCATGGCTCAGATCTGGCGTGCAGGAGTTTTTCTGTTGACCTAGCATTCCTTGCTTCAACAGTTATGTGAACATTGGCATGGGAATAATACACCAAACTGAATTGTACTATTCAGAGCGGTTCAAACCACCAACCTGTCAATCAATTTGGGAAACACAGCAAACACACAAACGACACTGCATCACTCCGCTACTTTCAGTCACATAGACGCATCATTTCATTTCATAATTCTTTACCTCATCACCTGTGCCAGGCACCATACACGGCGCAGAATGATGACGCTTGCATTTGCGCGGCCTCTCTTGAAAAAGAGCGCGTGTGCTGCATGTATCATGTGCCGGGCTCTTGTTTTTCACTTGGCTCCCGCCGCTCCTGCTCCCGCCTCCGCCGCCGTAGACTTATCATCACCACTCATCACAGACCCACTTATCACATCACAACTTCTCATCACAACTCATCACACCTTATCACATACCAAGTCAGCACAGCTCCACTTCTCACACCTCACTCATCACAGCTCCACTGCTCATCACAACTCATCACAGCTCCACTTCTCACAGTTCCACTTCTCATCACAACTCATCGCAACTTATCACATCCCAACCCATCACAGCTCCACTTCTCACACCTCACTCATCACAGCTCCACTACTCATCACAACTCATCACAGCTCCACTTCTGACAGGTCCACTTCTCATCACAACTTATCACACCCCTTCTCACACCTCACTTACCACATCCGAACTCATTACAGCTCCACTTCTCACACCTGACATCACAAGTCCACTTCTCACACCTCACTTCTCACACCTCCCCGAAGTTTACATTAACCTTAGATACATAAAGGCTTGACATGTGGGGTTATCCGGTCCTTTTATTGTTATTGTTGTTGTTGTTGTTGTTGTCGTCGTCGTCGTCGTCGTTGTTGTTGTTGCTGCCGGTGTGTTTGGTGATGTTTGTTGTTGATGCTGCGCTGCTGCAGGCTCACCTGCTATGGGTCCGCTGATGCTTGTTGCTGGGAGCTCACCCCTGATGCACCGGATCAACGAGGAGATCACAGCTCCGCTACCATGTTTAAATGGTAGGTGTCAGTGAAGCTTGCAGCAGCTGGCTCTCCCTGTTTTCAGCGATGCGCTCAAGGGCTCTGATGAGCCCAGCCCCGATGTCAGTGAACAGGATGTGTGCAAAGATGTTTGTAATTGTTTGTATGATGTTAGGGAGATACGTGCTGTCAGCGTTCTAACCTCTCTCTCTCGCGCGCGCAAGGCGCCACTTTAGTTCATCGTTCATGGGGGTGCTTGCTCCTTCCAAAGTGCTGCGTGCTGTTTTTCTCAAGTAGTCCAGGAATTCTGTTGGAGAAGTGCAGCATTCCTTGAGCACGAGCGCGTGACTGAATTACAGTTTTGCAAGCTCTTTTCAAAAACGCCCAGGATATTCCGTTGAGTATGCAGCTGTTTATTCCAAATTATGAAATGGCTCACAAACCTACAAGCACATGTCATCCCCTTAGGAGTTTGATGAAAGAAGTTATAAAACTAGTGTTAGTTTTAAGTGATCCTCAACATGTAGTGAGCTGCATTTATTTGTGGCATGTATGATTGTGGGTGCAGGCTTGCAGGCACACATGACACGTATCTCAAACTAATTGACGCATGGCGGATATTTGGTGTATGTCTCGGGCGTGTGTTGGAGTGAATTTGACACCACTGGCATGTCCACCTGAAAAAAATCACTTGACATCTTGAGTTTACATGCGATCTGGCACAAAAAACCGTGCACGTTTTGAGACACGCAAATATGGCACGAAATCTTTCTATATCTGAGACGCGCAAACCGAGACTGGGAATTTCAAGTGCATTTGACACATACCTGACGGATTCCTGACATGAAATTGAAGTACGTGTGACCTGTTTTGCTTTGTTCTGCCACATGTGTCTGGCATATCGGTGAGTTTGGAACTTAAAAAAACAGTCGGGGCTCCGAAGTTTGGAGTTTGAAGCCTGGAGCTTGAAGTTGGCTGCTTTCAGGGGCGCCGACGTGTCCGGGTTTGGCCAAGGCTGAGGACGAAAGAGGGAGGAATGGGAGGTGGGGGTGCCAGTGGAAGCGAAAGGTCGGGAGGATTTGCCCCGAGGGGAAAGTGTGTTGCATTCCTTGAAAAACAGAACATTTATCAGTGGAAGCGAGTACATTCCCCACGAAGCCAAGCGGCAGTCTTCGTGGGTGTGCAGAAATGCGCACTACCTTTTCCAACATGCAGCCCGCTCAAAAGCTTAGCGTCGTTCCTTCATTGGGTACTCAACAGCCAAACAGTGTAGTGTCATGTAGTGTCCTTGAGTAAACACAAATCTGCACAAGTCAAGGAATCCTTGTGAGAAGCGATGACTGGGAGGGCAATCATGTCTTTGCGACCACTACCAGATACCTGTGACAAGCACACATCTTGTTCGAAATACTGACGACTTACGACTTACGACTTACGACTTACTACTTCCTACTTACTACTTCCTACTTCCTACTTCCTACTTCCTACTTGCTACTTGCTACTTGCTACTTGCTACTTGCTACTTGCTACTTACTCTTACTACTACTACTACTACTACTACTACTACTACTACTACTACTACTACTACTGTTACTACTACTGTTACTACTACTGTTACTACTATACTGTTACTACTACTACTACTACTATACTACTACTACTACTACTACTACCACTACCACTACCACTACCACTACCACTACGACTACTACTACTACTACGACTACTACTACGACTACTACTACGACTACTACTACTACGACTACTACGTCTACGACTACGTCTACGACTACGTCTACGTCTACAACTACGACGACTACGACGACTACGACGACTACGACGACTACGACGACTACGACGACTACGACGACTACGACGACTACGACGACTACGACGACTACGACGACTACGACGACTACGACGACTACGTCGACTACGACGACTACTACGACTCCTACGACTACTACGACTACTACGACTACTACGACTACTACTACTACTACTACTACTACTAATACTACTACTACTACTACTACGACTACTACTACGACTACTACTACGACTATTACTACTACGACTATTACTACTACGACTACGACGACTACTACTACTACTACTACTACTACTACTACTACTACTATACTACTACTATACTACTACTACTACTACTACTACTACTACTACTGTTACTACTACTACTACTACTACTACGACTACGACTACTACTACTACTACCACTACTACCACTACTACCACTACTACTACTACTACTTCTACTACTACTACTACTACTAGTACTACTACTACTACTGTACTACTACTACTAATACTACTACTACTACTAATACTACTACTACTACTACTACTACCTACTACTACTACTACTACTACTACTACACTACCACTACCACTACCACTACCACTACTACTACTACTACTACCACCACACTACTACTACTACTACTGCTACTACTACTACTACTACTACTACTAATACTACTACTACTACCACCTGTTACTCCTACTCCTCTCATGGACCTCACATTTGGCTACCCCAAAATCGATGTTTCGTGGGAGGCTTCCTTCAATTTTCAGCACATGTCACAAAAAGCCACGCCTGCCACGGAATTTGCACGTTGTCATTGTCACCACTTGACGCAGCCCTGACAATGCGACTCGCAAAAAAACTCGCAACACGACACGTCTGAAGTGCTGCACCTGCCATGCGAAACCATCTTCTGAAACGATGCAAATGCCTTGCTCCTGCCACCAAAAAAACAACCTTCGACACGTTGTGAAACATGTTCGCTGCAACCCAGGTTTGCCCGCAGCCAATCCCACATATCCTTTGACATACTCAAATCCCTGCGCAGGGTTTAAGTTTTTTTTACTTTCCAAAACAACAAATAACCAAAAACCCTAAACCCTAAATTAAAACCCTAAATCCTGAAAACTTAAAGTCAAAATCACTGCGTATAGCCAGTGTTTTCATTCATCCTCTGGTGAAAGTATATCATATTGTTTGGATGTGTTGTTTGAGTGTGGGCGAACCAGGAGGTTGCGGGGAACATGTTGGAATGTCACAAAGTGCCTCGCCTGCCACGCGAAACGAGGCTACACGACGTTTGAAACCTCCAAAAGTGACAACTGTTGCAAAACTCGCCATTGGCACGGCCATAGGGCCCTCACGCGAACGGTTGCGAACGGTTGCAAACGCAAACGAAACGTCGAGCGAACACACCCTCAACCCCCAGATCCCCAGAGTGAAACGGGAACCCTTGCTTCGCATTCGGGAAAACGGGTATCCATATAAGTCCGAGATTCGGGAGGGAAAGCGCCCCAGGCAATAATCGCGCCTGGGTTCCCTGTGAAAGGCTCGAGCATGATGTCAACAGGTTCAGGACCATCGTTGCTTTGGACAGACAGCTTAACAAATGAATTCACAGGGAATTCAGAATCAAAAGACAGCACCACGTCCAGAAAGCCATCCCAGCAACCTCAGCATGCGCAGCAGCCATGCCAAGCGGCGCCTACGCCATCCATTGAAACGAAACAGATAGAAATTAATGAAAACGATTTGCATGTGATAGTGGTGGTAGTGTTGATAGTATTGAGCCATGTACATGTCAAGTAAGTGATACACTCAAATAGATGATTGAACAGTCGAATTTGACAGAATGAGACCAAAAAAATCCGCTCTTGTTGGCCATTGTCACCGAATACATCCAGATAAGGTCAGAAATTGACACATTTCTTCGAAATCATCTCCAGAGAAGAATCCCGGGATTTCCTCGAAGGGATGCTCTGAGGCCTGGACGAAGCTAGCCGAACAGGTAACAAGATGTGTTTCTCGTCAACTTCGACGATCTTTAGTCCCAAGTCTCAGTGGGGTTCCTGTTGCCAGAAGGCTTATTTATCAACAAGGCCTCAAAAGGGCACAGCCATCGCTGACAAAACATGGCAAGCCGTGCCAAGAAACAATCGATGTCAATGGGCAAAGGGATGACGTCTGGGACCTTGCTAATGCAAAATTGCCAAGCAAACACGTTCAGTTCCAATTTTACGACATGAATGGTGATGCGACATCACCACAGATCCAAGCGACTCGATTGGTTCGCTGAACTGTGGTGTGAGGTTTTGGCATATGCATAACACTTGTTCATTGAAGTCCATAACACTCTGTACTGACTGTACCATAATCCGCCGACCCAGCATGATGCAAAAGGAGCGCGCCCGCCAAAAGGCTTCCTTTGCGGTTGCTGGTCGTTGCTCTGGCTGACGATCTTTGACGGTTCAGAAACTGAAGTTAGGCACTCCAAACCTGAAGCACAAGCGGCTCTGTCCTTCGGTGGCAGCTGTTTTAGTTCCCCACATCACTGTCTGCCGTTGTTCTTTGTCTGGCATCCCAATGTCCTCCCCCTCCCTCCTCTCCCATATTTTCCGCCACCTAACCAAACAAAAATCACGGTCAAGTTTACCTCTACAAAATTTGTTTGTGTCAAATTTTACTTACCTTTATCAAACTTACCTCTAATTGGGCACCTTGTTTTTTTGATTTTTTTGACCCCCCACCTTGTTTTTTTTTTGGACCCCCCACCTTGTTTTTTTTGACCCCCCACCTTGTTCTTTGACCCCTGCAGCATGCACCCTTGTTTTTTCTATTTTTTCAGGCCCTCATGCCTTGCAGAGGTTTCCATAAATGGGACCTTATTCCCAACAAAGAATCTCTTGGGTTTCAATTTCTGGGCCCTGGGACCCTGCTGAACCCTCCTGGATGCTTGCCAGAACAGCCTTGGAACCTTGCTGGAACCTTCCTGGAACCCTGCCGGAACCTGGCTGGAACCGTGCTGCAATCTTGCTGGAACCGTGCTGGAACTTTCCTGGAACCTTCCTGGAACATTGTTAGAACCTTGTGGGAAACTGTAAAGTTGACGCTTTACTGTGGATCATACTGATCCTACTCTGTTCTTTGCAAACTCGAGCAGCTCTATTGTGTTTTGCGTTTGCTTTGCATTGCGCTGGTCATTTCGTTGCTGATGAACAAAGACAAGACCCTTACAAGTTTGGGACCTTCCCTGATGCTTGGAACCTTGAACCCTGGAAACCTGGAACCCCAGAACCTTGGTAGTTTTGAACTCTGGAACCTTGGAACTCTCGAACTTTGCAACCACCGAATCCTGGAAACTTGCCACTGTGAAATCTTGGAACCCTGCAAAACCTTGGAACCTTGCAAGCTGGGTTCACGGTTTGGTTGATAGAAGGCTATAGGTTGGTAGATATGGTGGTAGCGAAATGATTTTGAGGAACAAAGGTTGCTCTGACGCAGTGCAGGATTTGCTTGCAGGAGCGGTGTGCTCCCCCGGAATGCTTTCTTCGTATAATTTTCCGTTTTTGTGCAATAAACATGTTTTTCCTATATATATATATCCTTGAGCTCCCAAGGCAGGTCAAGACCTAGGTGTTGATACCTGATTTTATTAAAGGTATCGATGAAGGGGGTATAGTACACTACTGTCCACGGTAGAATTATATTATAGTGAGTGGGTGTATCTTAATCCTCTTGCTATATTAGTTGTAAGTTTTATGGGTGCATTTGGTTGGCATGCGTTTCGTTACATAGGATGAGATGTACCCCCATAACCTTTTTCTTATAAGTTATTAGTGAAATGGTTGGCATGCATTTCATGGCGTAGGATGAGATGTCCCCCCATAAATCTCTTATAAGTTATTTGTGGAATTTATCCCTTGAAGCCCTTACTTGTTGGTTTTATTGTCCTGCTACGTCCCGCTATACAACCATCTACATTTACTGCAACCCTGCTCCAATTGAAACTTCACAGGTCTCCGACTAACCTTGTCCAATTGCTGTTCCATAGCAACACTTCTCCGACCTTCAAAGGTCTCAATCTCCAAACATAGCTGATAGTATCCTTATAAGCTTCATCCCATTTTATATATTATACTGATACTTGTTTTGGTCGTAAGTTGCTACCTTGGTGTTACATGTTCTGCTGGATGTGGTGTTGCGGTTTTCGCTTATGTGGCAATAAACAAAAATGACCTCAAGGAAAATCAAAATCAGGTGAGCATGGTTAAACGCTGAAGATTAAGGATACGTGGTGTTCCATTTAGGGTTTCATTCAAAGTTTTTTAGAGTGCCGTTTAGGGTTTCTTTAGGATGTCATTTAGGGTTTCATTCAAAGTTTCGCTAGGGTTTTATGTATGGTTTCTTTAGGTTAATCTATGGTTTCTTTAGGGTTCATTGAGGTTTCATGTAAGGGTTTCTTATGAGTTCTTATCAGGGTTTCTTTGGATTTCACCTAGGTTCTTTAGGGTAAAGTAAACGAATTAGAGTTTCATTTAGGGCTTCTTTAGGGTTTCATTCAGGGTTTCTTTTAGGGTTTCTCTAGGGTTTATTTAGGGTTTCTTTAGTGTTTCATTTAGGGTTTCGTTTGCGGGTTCTTCAAGATTTCAGTTTGGGTTCCATTTAGGGTTTCATTCAGAGTTTTTTAGTGTGTCGTTGAGGATCTCTTTAGGATGCCATTTAGGGTGTCATTCAAAGTTTCGTTAGTGTTCATTTATGGTTTCTTTAGATACATGGATGGTTTCTTTAAGGCTTCATTTAAGGTTTCATTTAGGGTTTCTTTAGGGTTTCATTTAAGGTTTCATTTAGGGTTTCTTTGGGGGTTCTTCAGGGTGTTATTTAGGGTTTCTTTGGGGTTTAATTTACGGTTTCTTTAGTGTCTCATTTAGGGTTTCGTTTACGGGTTCGTCAGGATTTAAGTTTGGATTCCATTTAGGGTTTCAATCAGAGTTTTTTAGGGTGTCGCTTGCGGTTTCTTTAAGACTTCATGTAGGGATTCTTAGCAGGAATTCTTTAGGGTTTCTTTGGGTTTCACCTATATAGGGTCTTTAAGGTTTCATGTAGGATACAAACAGGAGGAATAAAACAAAAGAACTAGCGTTTCATGTAGGGATTATCTGGGATTCTTTAGAGTTTCGCGTTTCTTTAAGATTTACATTTCTTTAGGGTTTCATTTGGGGTTTCTGTCGGGTTTCATGTAGGGTTTGATTTAGGGATTCTTGAGGGTTTCATTTAGGGTTTTATGTAGGGTTTCATGAAGGGTTTCTTATCAGGATGTTTTGTCAAGATTCTCAATCATTCATCTGGGTTTCTTTAGGGCTTCATTTATTTAGGGCTTCATTTAGGGTTTCTTTAGGGTTTCATTTAAGGTTTCATTTAGGGTTTCTTTAGGGCTTCATTTAAGGTTTCATTTAGGGTTTCTTTGGGGGTTCTTCAGGGTGTTATTTAGGGTTTCTTTGGGGTTTAATTTACGGTTTCTGTAGTGTCTCATTTAGGTTCGCGTTTACGGGTTCTTCAGGGTTTCAGTTTGGGTTCCATTTAGGGTTTCATTCAGAGTTTTTTAGTGTGTCGTTGAGGATCTCTTTAGGATGCCATTTAGGGTGTCATTCAAAGTTTCGTTAGGGTTCATTTATGGTTTCTTTAGATACATGGATGGTTTCTTTAGGGCTTCATTTAAGGTTTCATTTAGGGTTTCTTTAGGGCTTCATTTAAGGTTTCATTTAGGGTTTCTTTGGGGGTTCTTCAGGGTGTTATTTAGGGTTTCTTTGGGGTTTAATTTACGGTTTCTTTAGTGTCTCATTTAGGGTTTCGTTTACGGGTTCGTCAGGATTTAAGTTTGGATTCCATTTAGGGTTTCAATCAGAGTTTTTTAGGGTGTCGCTTGCGGTTTCTTTAAGATTTCATGTAGGGATTCATTCAAAGTTTCGTTAGGGTTTCATTTATGGTTTCTTTAGGTTAATTTATGGCTTCTTTAGGGTTCATCTAGGGTTTCATGTAGGGGTTTCTTATCAGGAGTTCTTTTCAGGAATTCTTTAGGGCTTCTTTAGGTTTCACCTAGGGTCTTTAAGGTTTCGTTTAGGATACAAACAGGAGAGAATAAAACAAAAGAATTAGGGTTTCATGTAGGGATTCTCTTGGATTCTTTAGGGTTTCGCGTTTCTTGAAGATTTACATCTCTTTAGGGTTCATTTCGGGTTTCTTTAGGGTTTCGGTAGGGTTTCATGTAGGGTTTGATTTAGGGTTTCTTTAGGGTTTATGTAGGGTTTTATATAGGGTTTCATGAAGGGTTTCTTATCATGATTGTTTATCAAGATTCTCAATCGTTCATCTGGGTTTCTTTAGTGCTTCTTCAACGTTTTATTTAGGGTTTCATTCAGAGTTTCTTTAGGGTTTCATTTAGGGATTCTTTAGGGTTTCATTTAAGGTTTCATTTAGGGTTTCTTGGGGGTTCTTCAGGGTGTTATTTAGGGTTTCTTTAGTGTTTCATTTAGGGTTTCGTTTGCGGGTTCTTCAAGATTTCAGTTTGGGTTCCATTTAGGGTTTCATTCAGAGTTTTTTAGTGTGTCGTTGAGGATCTCTTTAGGATGCCATTTAGGGTGTCATTCAAAGTTTCGTTAGTGTTCATTTATGGTTTCTTTAGATACATGGATGGTTTCTTTAAGGCTTCATTTAAGGTTTCATTTAGGGTTTCTTTAGGGTTTCATTTAAGGTTTCATTTAGGGTTTCTTTGGGGGTTCTTCAGGGTGTTATTTAGGGTTTCTTTGGGGTTTAATTTACGGTTTCTTTAGTGTCTCATTTAGGGTTTCGTTTACGCGTTCGTCAGGATTTAAGTTTGGATTCCATTTAGGGTTTCAATCAGAGTTTTTTAGGGTGTCGCTTGCGGTTTCTTTAAGACTTCATGTAGGGATTCTTAGCAGGAATTCTTTAGGGTTTCTTTGGGTTTCACCTATATAGGGTCTTTAAGGTTTCATGTAGGATACAAACAGGAGGAATAAAACAAAAGAACTAGCGTTTCATGTAGGGATTATCTGGGATTCTTTAGAGTTTCGCGTTTCTTTAAGATTTACATTTCTTTAGGGTTTCATTTGGGGTTTCTGTCGGGTTTCATGTAGGGTTTGATTTAGGGATTCTTGAGGGTTTCATTTAGGGTTTTATGTAGGGTTTCATGAAGGGTTTCTTATCAGGATTTTTTGTCAAGATTCTCAATCATTCATCTGGGTTTCTTTAGGGCTTCATTTATTTAGGGCTTCATTTAGGGTTTCTTTAGGGTTTCATTTAAGGTTTCATTTAGGGTTTCTTTAGGGCTTCATTTAAGGTTTCATTTAGGGTTTCTTTGGGGGTTCTTCAGGGTGTTATTTAGGGTTTCTTTGGGGTTTAATTTACGGTTTCTGTAGTGTCTCATTTAGGTTCGCGTTTACGGGTTCTTCAGGGTTTCAGTTTGGGTTCCATTTAGGGTTTCATTCAGAGTTTTTTAGTGTGTCGTTGAGGATCTCTTTAGGATGCCATTTAGGGTGTCATTCAAAGTTTCGTTAGGGTTCATTTATGGTTTCTTTAGATACAATGGATGGTTTCTTTAGGGGCTTCATTAAGGTTTCATTTAGGGTTTCTTTAGGGCTTCATTTAAGGTTTCATTTAGGGTTTCTTTGGGGGTTCTTCAGGGTGTTATTTAGGGTTTCTTTGGGGTTTAATTTACGGTTTCTTTAGTGTCTCATTTAGGGTTTCGTTTACGGGTTCGTCAGGATTTAAGTTTGGATTCCATTTAGGGTTTCAATCAGAGTTTTTTAGGGTGTCGCTTGCGGTTTCTTTAAGATTTCATGTAGGGATTCATTCAAAGTTTCGTTAGGGTTTCATTTATGGTTTCTTTAGGTTAATTTATGGCTTCTTTAGGGTTCATCTAGGGTTTCATGTAGGGGTTTCTTATCAGGAGTTCTTTTCAGGAATTCTTTAGGGCTTCTTTAGGTTTCACCTAGGGTCTTTAAGGTTTCGTTTAGGATACAAACAGGAGAGAATAAAACAAAAGAATTAGGGTTTCATGTAGGGATTCTCTTGGATTCTTTAGGGTTTCGCGTTTCTTGAAGATTTACATCTCTTTAGGGTTCATTTCGGGTTTCTTTAGGGTTTCGGTAGGGTTTCATGTAGGGTTTGATTTAGGGTTTCTTTAGGGTTTATGTAGGGTTTTATATAGGGTTTCATGAAGGGTTTCTTATCATGATTGTTTATCAAGATTCTCAATCGTTCATCTGGGTTTCTTTAGTGCTTCTTCAACGTTTTATTTAGGGTTTCATTCAGAGTTTATTTAGGGTTTCATTTAGGGATTCTTTAGGGTTTCATTTAAGGTTTCATTTAGGGTTTCTTGGGGGTTCTTCAGGGTGTTATTTAGGGTTTCTTTGGGGGTTAATTTACGGTTTCTGTAGTGTCTCATTTAGGGTTTCGTTTACGGGTTCGTCAGGATTTAAGTTTGGATTCCATTTAGGGTTTCAATCAGAGTTTTTTAGGGTGTCGCTTGCGGTTTCTTTAAGATTCATGTAGGGATTCATTCAAAGCTTCGTTAGGGTTTCATTTACGGTTTCTTTAGGTTAATTTATGGCTTCTTTAGGGTTCATCTAGTGTTTCATGTAGGGGTTTCTTATCAGGAGTTCTTTTCAGGAATTCTTTAGGGTTTCTTTAGGTTTCACCTAAGGTCTTTAAGGTTTCGTTTAGGATACAAACAGGAGAGAATAAAGCAAAAGAATTTGGGTTTCATTTGGGGATTCTTTAGGATTTCATTTAGGGATTCTTTAGGGTTTCATTTAGGGTTTCCTTAGGATTTGCATTTCTTTGGGGTTTCATTTAGGGATTCTTTAGGGGTTCTTTAGGGTTTCTGTAGGGTTTCATGTAGGGTTTGATTTAGGGATTCTTTAAGGTTTCATTTAGGGTTTAATTTAGAGTCTTATGTAGGGTTTCTTATCAGGAATTCTCATCAGGGTTTTCAAACGTTCATATATGTTTCTTTAGGGCTTCTTTAGGGTTTCATTGAGGGTTTCATTCAGGGTTTCATTTAGGGTCTCTTTAGGGTTTAATTTAAGGTTTCATTTAGGGTTTCTTTAGGGTTTTAATGTCTTTTTAGGGTTTCTTAGGGTTTATTTAAGGTTTCTTTAGTGTTTCATTTAGGGTTTCGTTTTACGGGTTCTTCAGGGTTTCAGTTTGGGTTCCATTTAGGGTTTCATTCAGAGTTTTTTAGAGTGTCGTTTAGGTTTCTTTAGGATGTCATTTACGGTTTCATTCAAAGTTTCGTTCGGGTTTCATGTAGGGTTTCTTTAGTGTTTTATTTAGGGTGTTGTTTACGGGTTCTTCAGGGTTTCCGGTTGGGTTCCATTTAGGGTTTCATTCAGAGTTTTTTAGAGTGTCGTTTAGGGTTTCTTTCGGATGCCATTTAGGGTTTCATTCAAAGTTTCGTTAGGGTTTCATTTATGGTTTCTTTAGGTTAATTTATGGTTTCTTTAGGGTTCATTTAGTGTTTCATGTAGGGGTTTCTTAGCATGAATTCTTTAGGGTTTCTTTGGGTTTCACCTAGGGCCTTAAGGTTTCATTTAGGATACAAACAGGAGAGAATAAAGCAAAAGAATTAGGGTTTCATTTAGGGTGTCTTTAGGATTTACATTTCTTTAGGGTTTCATTTAGGGTTTCTTTACGGTTTCTATAGGGTTTGATTAAGGGATTCTTTTGGGTCTAATTTAGAGTTAATCTAGTTTTATGTGGGTGTTCTTATCAGGAATTCTTATCAAGATTTTCACACTTTCATGTTGGTTTCTTGAGGGTTTCTTTAAGGTTTCATTTAAGGTTTCTTTAGGGTTTATTTAGGGTCTTTAGGGTTTCATGTAGGATACAAACAGGAGAGAATAAAGCAAAAGAACAGAAAGAAAAGAAATAGGCTGTAAAGACAGGAAGCAGACAAGCAGAGGAGCAGGAAGTAGAGCGGCAAAAACGCATGACTGAAGAAAAGAACAAGTAGAATAGTAGTAGTAGAAGTAGAAAGGCATAGAAGCACAAAAGCAGAAAAGCAGAGAAGCAGAAAAGAAAAGAAGCAGGTAAAGCAGAGAAGCATGAAAAGCAGAGAAGCAGGAA
>CAMXCT020005047.1:0-20000 GCA_947184155.2 Cladocopium goreaui | reverse complement strand
CGGCCAAACGCAATCTCTCTCTCTCTCTCTCTCCCTTGCCTGTTCCCTCACCCTCGCATCAGAACTCCTACGCCTACTCCTATTGCAATTTCCACTACCACTACTGCTAGTGCTACTGCTACTGCTAGTCCTGCTGGTACTACTGTGAGTTTTCCGGACCGTTTCCGGACCGCGCAAGCTTATTTTTGCTTCCAAATTTGAAATCGAATGCGTTCACGCATGGATCCTTACTCCCACTACTAGATTTGCTACTACTCTTAGTACTACCACCACACCCGCTGCTACTGCCCCACCACTACCACTAGTACACCTAGGAATTTCTGCTCTTGCTTTTAAATCCAATTGACACGAGTTCCGCTGAAGGGTCAGAAACGAGTCAGAAACCAGTCAGAAACCAGTCAGAAACCCGTCAGAAACCGGTCAAACGCAACCATCTGTTTCCCCCCCCCTCCCTCTCTCTCTCTCTTTCTCTCTTTCCCTCCCTCTCCCTTTCTTCCCTTGCCCTGCTACTAGAACTCCTTCTCCTATTCCTACTCCTACTCCTACTCTTACCCCTCCTACTACTACTACTATTACTACTACTACTACTACTACTACTACGACTACGACTACGACTACTAGTACTACTAGTACTACTAGTACTACTAGTACTACTGCTGCTGGTACTACTGTGAGTTTTCCGGACCGTTTCCGGACCGCGCGAGCTTAGTTTGTTCCCAAATTTGAAATCGAATGCGTTCACGCATGGATCCTCATTATATAATACATAACTTATATTTTATGTATATGATCTGATCAACGAAGAACAAACCCTTCCGCGATTGCTCACTGTGGTACCGCGGTTGCTACGCGATTGGCTGAGCGATTGAGGGCTGTCCGGGAAAAGGTATTTTGGACAACCCCCACATATTTATACATATTTATACATATTTATACATATTTATATACATATTTATACATATTTATACATATTTATACATATTTCCTACAAAAATCCTAGATCTTTCGCAGAAGCTCTGTGAATTCCAAAGCGGTTCCGGGTTCCGGTCACCCCGGGACCTCCCAGGTCTCTGCATGCATGGCCTGCAAGGAGCGGAGTGGCTTTGGAAGATGCTGTAATTACTCTCTGGTTATTTAACAGTTCGCCATGGAAAATGGCCCATAGAAATAGATGGTTTACCTATTAAAAATTGTGATTTTCCATGGCTATGTTAAATAACCAGATGGTAATTTTCGTGAATTTTCTTGAAATATGGAAATATTAGATGAACCACATATATGAACCACAATATAATTTTTAATAGACCAGATTTTATGATGAGATTTTATAAAATATTGGCTAATTCTCCATGGTCTATGTCAACCACATATAACATCCTACAAAAAATCCCACACAATTGGTTAGTCTTTTTGGTTATCCCGATTGGTTGTACCCATAGAAGAGTTGGGGGACCCCATGATGCCAAGGTTGCAGGTCCACTCATGGCCGTTATGTTTCGACCAGACACGACCAGACCATTGTAAAATATCCATGATGTCATTTCAGGATACTTAGACTTAGACCCTCCAAGTACCCGTGCAAATTGTTGAACATCCCAAGTCATAACAAGAAAATCCCGCAATTTTTCTGGGTACTTGGAGGGTCTAGGTAAGTAAGATCGGGCAATATCCGAAACTGATGTCACATGTCATGTCAGGATAGGGACTTAGCATTGAGATCAGTGAATTCAGAACCAATCCCAAAACGAAATCTATCATTTTGACCTGAACACTTTCTACAATCGAAAACCATTTTTATTACCCTCTGGTTATTTAACAGTTCACCATGGAAAATGACCCATTTATAGATGGTTTACCTATTAAGAATGGTGATTCTCCATGGCTATGTTAAATAACCAGATGGTAATCCATTTAGGCAACATGTGTTGAAACGATCTTTATTTCAGGCTAAGATCGGTTCCATTCTGTCGTCATCCCGTCGTCACTGGTAGGACTGGGGGCCCAAGCAGGTGGCGCAAGGCCTGCGAGAGCGTTTCTACCGCGAGGTCACAGGTGGCCGTGGCAAAGCCATCCATGATTTATTTGTTCGTCGGTCAGTGGGGATGGGGATGGTTTACTGGTTGGTGGTTTGGAACATGGCTTTTATTTTCCATAATATATGGGATAATCCTTCCCATTGACTTTCATATTTTTCAGAGGGGTTGAAACCACCAACCAGTTTATGTTGTTTCTTTTTTGGGGTTGGGTGGTGGGTAGCAAAATCTGGAGAAACTTGGAACAAGGATCTTAAGCCCAACAGGGGGGCCTGTGGATAGCCCCAAATCTACCCAAAGAAGTAGAATACACGTCTTAAAAGGGGAACATCTTAGGAAGAGCCCCACACGGATGTGCATCCAAGGCATCGTAAGCGGTTCATGAACCCGATATAACCCCCGAAATGGAGCAATTTGAGCAGGCAGGTGATCTTTGTTTAGGATCATCAACCATCAATGGTGGTTGATATTCAAATTATTCAACGATGATCATGGGAATATCATATTATATAAATATAGTTGAGAAGAATGATAATTATGCTAACGCTTGGTATGTGTAAGTGCGAATATACTATAACATACAGAGTATCACAGAGTATAACTACATTTGATGTAATACAGCACATATATATTGTGTTATACATATTGTACAAAATGCATGTACATATGTATATCTATATATATATATATATATATTTGTCATATTCATATACAAGATCATTTCCCATGATATCAACATATATATTTATATATAACAACAGATAACAAAGGATATCATCTAATCATTGGATATATGACCAACAAATTCAGGGTGTTTGGATCTACGGTCGCCTCATGACCAGGCGCAGACTTCAGTGGATGTACCTGGCGTCACCTTTGCGACTTCATGTTGACCAGGTGGGGGCGCCCATGGCGGGGGGCAGCCCCTGGGTTTCGGAGTCCTCAAACGTGGCTGGGCTGGGAAGTTTCCCCTATACAAGGTGGGAAAATCATGGGAAAACTGGTTTATTTTTTCTGTAAATGGAGGTTTATAGCTGGGAAAGGCAACGAACTATGTGAATGGAGACAGAGAGAGAGAGAGAGAGAGCGAGAGAGAGAGAGAGATAGAGAGAGAGAGAGAGAAATGTGGGATTTTCCAGCAGGCCATGTTTGATGATGCCGGGAGGGTAGCAGGATGTAGCAGTCGGTAAATCATCAAAGTCAATGAGTTCTTTTTTTCCGGGCGGCTCTATATTTTGGGCTAAACACGATGGTTGACATTCCATGAAATTGGCATATAGGTGTTTCCACTAACCAATCTATTGACTAGTGGTGGTTTCAAGCTGCGCTGCAGATATTTTGTGGCTGGTTTCAAGCGTTCGCAGGCGGCTTCTACACTCGGCACGTGGCGCACAGGGGGAACGGCGAGCCCTTGTAGATCAGGGTTGTACCTGGGCGTGGAAAGGGCATGGGAAGTGTGGTGGGATGTCCCCTGAGGCTGTAGCTTACACAATACTTATGTAAGAAGACCACTATCCTGCATTTGTCCATTCTCGGATCTCACACACAAATATTTAGTAATGTTATATAGACAGCAAAGACTGTCACTCCATGATGCTCTATGTCACTAGTGTATTTGGCTGGTCTCATGAAATATGGCGCAGGCGAGAAAATCTTTATTTTTTTAGTTCGATGATATTCCCTGCTCTATAAACACGTTAAAGCCTCCATTAGATCCCATGAAAGCGTCAATCCATGGGCGGATGGTATTCCATTAAAACCTTCACTGGTTGGTGGTTTGGAACATTTTTCCATATATTGGGAATGTCATCATCCCAACTGACGAAGTCCATCATTTTTCAGAGGGCTAGGGCTCAACCACCAACCAGTTCATTGATAAACCATATTATTCAAGATCATTAATTAACCATATAATAATCATATATTAATCATATATCAACCATTATTGGCTCATGTTGATTTCCCAGTCAAACCTCTATGCATAGGATGTAGCGCCTCCAAGGTGGTCCCGTGGTGCACATTTGCCAGCCGTCTCCAGTATCTCGACCGAGCGAGCTCGCCATATCTTGCTGGCCAAAACCATGGTTTTGTCGCTCTGAGATCTTTTAATCATTTTTAATCCTTAAATAGACAAACTCTTGGTGTTGTTCCCTATAGTTCCATTTGAACATCTGGGTTTCTTAAAATCCAAATTCGTGTCACCCAGATGAGTCTGCTAAGTTGTGTTGTGTTCCTGGAGCCCATCCCATTGTCACCATGTTTGGTCCTTTCATGTCATTTATTTCGTTTACTGTGAATAAAACAATAAAACCAACCATGTGGGAATGGTTGATACAACCTATTTATGATATTTATGGTGATTTGGGGGGTTGGTGTATGGCATTGTTTTACCCACATTATTGAAAATAATGATTCAAACACCAGGTCTTGTGGTTTAAAGCGCCATTTTACCCCAACTAGTGTCACATTTGCCTGATGACTCATCCAATGACACTGCGAGTCCGAGTTTGACCACTGGATGTGCTCAGTGAATTAGTTTACCCCAGGGCATGGTGACCTAATCCCGATTTGGCCACGGCACCATTGACGAGTAAGGTGGTGCGCCCCAGTACCCACTGGAACCTCATCGAAACCATTTAGATATCGCCAATTTAGATATCATCAACCACAGAGTTCCCATATGTTCCCATGTTTTTGGTGGTTCAGTGGTTCAGTCCTCATTTATCGCGACCTGGGGCACTCTTTTTTTGAGGTCTTCCTGCTGTTTCTGGACGGTGCTGTTACCTTTGCACTGCTCCGCAGTGGAGAGGTGCGATGTCATCGTAGCAGCACCGGAGCCTGTGGCGGAAATGGGAGGTCTTTAAACTCACAAAGACTTCGTTCATGATATACTGCAACCACCCATGACAGCTGCATGTTTGGAATAGAAACGAGATGAAACGAGCATCATTTCACCAAAATCACAGTGGGATTTTTGCTACGAAAATGATCCCAATGATCCCAGTTGTTGCCGGTGTCTTTGGTTCTTTTTTGGATAGCTTCTTCCACTGTCCACGAAAACTATCTAATTTTACATATGGATCTTAAGGGCATAGGCATATTTACGTTTTTTTTTGGTTGGAATATGTAAATCCTAGGTCTGGCGTTGAACATGGGCCTAGTTACCCGCCTTGCTGGCTCATTGAATTTTGACGTAGCTGCGGCCTGCGGAATAGTTCTTTTGTTCCGTTATTTCATGCGACCTTTTGATTCATCAGATGGTCATGGGTTGCTGGTTGGTGGTTTGGAACATTTTTCATTTTTCCATATATTGGAAATAATCATCCCAACTGACTTTCATATTTTTCAGAGGGGTAGGTATACCACCAACCAGGTTGTTACTCCTTGTTGAAAGCCTTTTGTGTGGAATCCAACGATCTGATTTTTTGCATTCTCTTCGTTTCTTGGTTATACAGCAATCATTCGGGGTTCACTCGGAGTTGATCCCCCGAAAACGGCTTTTCTTGATGTTGGTTGCATGGCTTCCCCAGCTTTTTGTTGTAGGATCCGGGTCCGTCATTTTGCATTCCCATGGGCGCTTGGTGATGAGTGGCGCCGGTAGGTTGAGACTGGGAATGTCCTCCAATGTCCTCACTTTTGTTGACTTACGCAGCCCGTTGTTTGTTCGTGAATCTACCAATTTCTCCGGCTTTCAAAATAATCCAAGTTCAGGTGGTTGCAGTGGTTGCACTTGATAAGACTCTGTCTCACTTGGAACATATCACGCCAAGCCACAGAAATCCGCGTCGTTAAGGACAGATCTTGGGGCAGTCCACACGGCTGGGAAAAGGCCGACAACTGCAAGCTGCCGCCTTGCTGGGATGCGAGGCGAGGAAGTCGCTGTGGAAAACGGTAAAAACCTCTTGGTGGAACATCTCTTGGGGATATTAATGGAATATATTATATACATGCATAATATATATATATATAACATATATATATAATATATATATATTTATTTATGTATTGATTTATTCAAATCTAATCAACAATGAAGAGTAATGGTATTTTGATGGGACTTAAATGGACTCAATGAGGTGTATCATTAATAATCTAATCAACAACCTGATGTGCATCCCACTTACCAAGTGGATAATCACCCTGGCAAAAATGCCAGCTAGATTAATGCACATATTACCAGTTATATGGGCTATATATGTATATACATATATATATATATATATGTATATGTATATGGGTTATAAAATGTAAACATTTACATTCATTTGCCAATGTGATGCACCCCCAATTAGAGATGTTCTTTCCACTCAACCTCTTACATGTTTGGCGAGTTTTTCTATATTCGTGATTTATCGATGTGTTCTCTCTTGCTCTGTGATGCTTCAAGGCTGTTTGGATATGTTTGGATATGTTGTGCATGTTTGCCTGGAACACCAACCCCTTGAACATCCACTTCAATTCTTGCCTGTCTCAAAGTCCCATTGCTCGGGTATCCTCAGGCATTTTTGTTTGCGAACATCGCCACCGCTGCACTGGTTGGTTTTCATGTACCCTCTGGTAAAATAACTATGGAAAATCACCATTTATAGTGAATTTTCCCATGAAAAATCGTGATTTTCCATAGTTATGTTAGTTTACCAGAGGGTATCTTCCAAGAAAAGTGAGAAATTCCTCTGAATTTGAAACTGTTTGTCGTGTAAAGTCGTGTATATCCCATCCCGTTCAATCCGTACAGGACTCAAATCAACATTTTTGGGTTGCTATACATGGTGAAATCATAAACCATTATCATAAATCATCGTGCATCATCATGAATCATCATAAATCATCATCAATCCTTTCCGCCATAAATCCAAGACACTTGTACGTATGGACATTGTTGATAAACAAAAAACAATACTTTGCAAGTTTCGGCACGATCAAATTGGGATGAAATGATCCGTGTAACCATTTCACAACCGTTCATGACCATCGATAACCCTAAACCATTCAAAGTACCATGTTTTAATATATTGTTATCATTTATTTAGTTCTATCTATTAACCATTCTTAACCATGTCAGAACTGTTGATACAACATAAATATAACATATAACCATCGAGATAGCCATCATTAGGCCATCAAAATCATAGCAAATAACCATAATCAGGCCATCATTAACCATACAAATATAATATATTTATAAAGATAACATAAGCATTAGTATTTATCATGGCGTTTCATAATGTTAGGATATAACCATTAAGATTAAATATAAACATATTATACCAGTTTCATCATGTTTTATTAATCCCAACAGTGGCACAGGCCTTCGTTCTGGGAGATGACCAGGGTGGCCTGGTGCTCTTGCTGCGGGATGACCTAAGTGACACTTGAAATTGTGGGACGGTGGGAGCCCTTTTTCGGAAGCGTGAATTCAATGGGAGTTCGATGGCCAAACAAAAGAGGAAACATAACTGGTTGGTGGTTTGGAACATGGCTTTTATGACTTTCCATATATTGGGAATTTCATGATCCCACCTGACTTTCATATTTTTCAGAGGGGTTGAAACCACCAACCAGATAATTAAAAAACATATGGTGATTAACATTGATTAACCACCGTAAAAAAATGACCGTCAATGAACATAAAAAATTGGAAACTTCGAGAAGTAAGGTGATTTTTAGATGAAATGATTCACCAGATTTCACCATGAAAACGAGAGATTTAACCAGAAAACCTATATGTAGTTCCCCTGTTTTTTTTTTGGGATGAACCGTCACGGCTGCCAAGTGGGGAACAGATGTGCACCTCCCCAAGGTTGGTGCTGCTGATGTAATGTTCCTTTCCGAAATGGTTGTTTTCTGGATTTGGGGAATACTGCAGGTGCACCTATTCACCTATCTGCAAAACAACTTAAATGGAGATCAACTATCTGTACATACATGATACATACCAGCACATGTGTATTCTGTATACAGGATGGATTCACCAACATGTCGACCGCAGTGAAATGACCAACCTGGTGGTGGTGGTTGGGGTGGTTGCATCCTTCGTACATGTCATGGATGGCAGCCATTCCAAAGGGTGATTTTCCATTCCGTATCTTTAAACATCTGTAAAACATGTCTATCTTAGATGTGGCGAAACGGTGGTTTTCCACTTCTAGATTGCCAGGACCACTCACCCGATTGTTGGTCACCATATGTTAATTAACAGCAGGAAGTTTATGAATGACATCCCGTGACGGGCACCCCACGTTGCCACGTTTCACTTTTTTGTTGAAGGTTATCCATCAAACTCCCAATACTTGATGGCAAAAATCCAATTTTAGGATGGGTACCCTCTGGTGAACTAACATAGCAATGGAAAATGGCTATTTATAGTGGATTTTCCCATTAAGAATGGTAATTTTCCATTGCAAAATGTTAGTTCACCAGAGGGTAACCTCCAACATTCGCTATCCAGAAATCCGAATGTTTGATGGAGTAAACCTGGCAAACTATGGATGAGTTACCCGGCCTGGTCAACTGTCCCATAACTATGGAAAGATCCACCATTTTTTAATGGGAAATCATGGAAAATCAACGATAAATTGCAATTTTCAATAGCTATGTTAGTTTACCAGAGGGTACCCTGAGTTACCAACCCATGATCCACCAGCGGTGTCGAGGAGAGCCAGCAGCTGCGCAGTCAAGGGCCGCCGGGCGGCGTCGCGTCGATGGCAGCGTTGCAGGAAAACCAACAGGCGCAACTGTGGTGAGACAGTGAACATATTACTATAGATTAATATACAAATACCCCGGATTAATATACTAAATATGAGTATCAACCCCGATTAATTAATGTACTAAACGTGATTACTAATAGTATGCATATATATTATATATAATATACTATCTCACGCCAATATCAACCCCGGCTATCACATTATTAAATCTAAATAGTGAAAAAAACAATCTGATATACTATTGACTCAAAACATAGTGATAATCTGATTCATACTTCAATGGTACTCCCCCAATTGAATGGCCTAGGGGTTTATGAATCCAGGGTTGACATTACATGATATAATGATTATTAGTGAGCATGTGACAGTCATATATCTTTGGTGATGGGGATATTACCCATTATATATGATATATCCAGGGGCTATATGCTATGAAAAAAATGTCTTAAAGCTAAATAATCTATTAATGGAAAATTTCCACAGCTGTGTTACTTACAATGCAGTACCGGAGGGGACAGTCTGCCTCGTGATGGTGATGGTGACGGTAATTACCCTCTGGTAAATTAACATAGACCCTGAACATAGCCTAGTTTTAATGGAAACTAATCTTCCAACCCCTATCTGCCAGGGTCTATGTTAATTTACCAGAGGGTAATGATTATTAATAATAAGGATATGAATGAGGGAAATATGTTTTGTGAAAGTTGATATGTTTCTGCATACATGATGTTGCGACTTATGGTGTCATGTCACCGGAATGATGGGATTTAAATTGGGTAACTCTTCCGAATTGCTTTTATTCAGGTTGTAAATCATGATAAGAGACATTTGTATGTGTATACATAATATATATATATATATATTATATTATATTTGTGTGTTTTTAATGGAGATAAATTCAACTACGGTAACATAATGGGATTTAATACAATGGATGATAATGGATGTAGAAGCGACAACAGTGGGATGCATGACCAAAAACAAGTACCACATCCCGGACACCTCCCCCACTGAACCTAGACCCATGGAGGGTTTGGCATAGAATGAAATGCTAATGCCAATAGTTCGTTCCCTATGCCAAATTGTTTTTTTAACCCTCCGGCAATCAAACCTTTGTACAATCCACCATTTATCATTTATAGATATTTTTCCGAGCTTTTTCAACCTCCATTAGGGGATTTCACAACCAGTCACGTTTTTTTCGGGCACCCTTTGGGGTACCCAATATTTTCTGATGGTGAACATATCCGACTCTTCGTTTTTGGGGCCGTGATGTGCCAAACAAGGTCTGTTTCGATTCCAACTTCATCGCAGAATCTTACCATCTGGTTATGACTAACAGTTTGACATGGAAAATCACCATGCTATTAATAGGTAAACCCTCTATTTCTATGGGCGATCTATACCATGGCGAACTGTTAGTCATAACCACAGGGTATTTAAAATCTTTTAGGAAACCCCCAACAATGATGGTTTCCAATAGGTTTTGCCTAGAACCAAGTTAAGATATGTATCGTGTCTTCTTTCCTTTTCGACTTGCCAACACTAGCCCGAGCTCATTGTTCATATCCCATTTCATATTCCCACTATATCACCATCAATCCCTGGTTTATACTCCCATTCTGTTTGGTTGCCCTGTGGTAATTTAACATAGCTATGGAAAATCACCATGAGTAAAGATTAAATCCTCCTTTTTTCATGGGACATGGCTTCCAGTCCGCAAATTGTTAAAACACCTGAGGGTAGTGCTATGAATATTCCACAAAATCCGTAAGTTCCATTAGTATCCCACTTCTTTTCCGGAGTCATATCCCAAATTCATATCCCATTAACACCCCCTTAATAAAACAACCCGGGCACCACGGGCGGCAAGGCTTGTGTGGCAGTGAACATGGACGGCAGCATCGAGTTGATCCAAGTGATTCAACATGAAGTTAAGCCTGCTTTCAATTTTCGTGGTGAGGGAGTTAAGTAACACTATTTGTTTTTTTATCACCTTAATCCCTAAACTTCAATCATTGGAGGGAACTTTGGATCTCAAACGGCAACAACGATTGAGTTACTGGAACACGATCTAACTATCCAAAGTAGGGATTAAACCAGTGGTTGAAGCATCAAAAGTAGGGAGTCGTGCAAAGATCGACGGATCATGACGGATCTGAGATGTGTCAAGCAGCTGGAGCTCAGGTCAATTTGGAAGATGACATCCCTGCCGCAAGGAGCTTCGCAGCTTCGCCAGAAATCTCCTGGTGGTTCGAACTCCAAGCAGAAAAAGCTTGGAAATGCAAACGGAAGCGAAAACAAGATCAACATAGATATACCCATAGGATCCATGTATGCTATATATGGTAACATTTACCATCAATATATCCCCAATGTTAGCATATATACCAGCACCATGGATCCTATGGGATATAATGGATGATTTTGGTTGATAGAGATCCAAAACGAGATCCAAAATATAGATCAACAATTTGATCAACGTAGATCAACCGACATGCTATGACCATCGACCCAGCGGGATGTTGCCAGGATCCATCCCGTGTGTCGCATGGACTCCTTGCAGATGATCCCTGCCATTTGCAGCTTGGCTGCAGGGAAGGTCTCACAAAGTGGGGCACAGGATGATGTGACCACTTGAAGCATGGCATATTTGATCATATTTGTATATATTTCTTGGATGGTGTGGGTATTCTTGTTATTTGTGAGCCTCCCAGTAAAATTGAATTGTATGGAGTTGTATCCTGTGGTTTTTGGTTAGTCTCCCACTGGAATTCGGTTCTCAGAGGTTCCCAGACCTCGTCCGAAAAACGAAAACCACACGAGGCACCTACAACTTTGCTGACACGGACTTTGCAACTCGGCCCATCCGACCTACTCACATCATCTCACATCAAAAGGTGGTTCAAGTTATATAGTTAGAATCTGATTTTTTTGAACATTTTACCGTTACCTTTGGTTCATATCATAATCTCGATCTGAATCATGACTATAAGACATTGTAAGTATACTAATTAATACTAATTATATGAACATATTTTTGGCATTTTGGCTTGGAAACTTTGAAACGACCATGCAAACTGTATATCCTTTGCAGTCCTCCCTTGGATTTCTATGCTTGATTCACCTTCCTATCTGTGCAAAAGAAATCTATCGAAGCGGCTTAAAATCCCTATAGGATTTTGATGTTGTTTTGATATATGTTTCTCCCCATATAAATATAAAATCGTATAGTATAACTTGGATTGAACACCACCAGATGTCCCGCGAAAAAAATGAAAGAGAACCAATACTAAACCAATCTAAACCAAGGTTTATGGAAGGATATTCAATTCTAGGGGAAATGGGTTGTTCATGAAATGAACCACATTTCACCACTCTAAACCATCAGAATCCCATTAAAATCCCATTGAAACACCATTAAAGCCCGTTAAAACCGCATTTTTGTCGGGTTGAAGCAGCGCTTTTTCGGTAAGGCCCTGGTCACCGCGGGTCCTCGACGAGTTTGGAGCATCACCTTGGACGCAGATCAGCAGTGCCAATCGTTGATGAGTGAAGGCCGGTCTCTTCAGCTGTCAGCCAGGCTTTGATTCCGATGTTAAAAATGGAAGTGCGGAATATGAATTCTACCATCTGGTTATTTAACATATCCATGGAAAATCACTATTTCTAACAGGTAAACCATCTATAAATGGGCCATTTTCCATGGTGAACTGTTAAATAACCAGATGGTAATACGAACTAATTCAATAATTCACATAGGTCATTTAACCCATGTGATTCCATTCTAAGGTTGGAAGATGCATTATTTCTGTGAAATGAGTCCAACATGGGCGATTCTTTGCAGGTACTGAGCCTCCCATGCCAGACGCTCCAGGTGGGAACTGGGAACTGTGGGGCTTTGGGCCATCTCTTGGTGTTTCCTACCACTTGTTTGAAGGAAAACCCAAGGTCCATCATCAAAAACTGTGCTGATTCCTGATGAAAAAGCGTATTGAAATGCAATGCTTTTGGGATCGCCCAATTTTGGGAATCGTCCACATATGTTCATGATATTTGCGCAATGAAATGACTGATAAGGATTTCAATTTTGGGGAAATGGTGCGTGTTTGTATTGTAGATGAAGACAAACTGGTTGAAGTTGGATGTTTTCTTGTTGAACATGTTTGAGCCATGCAAGTGCTTGGAAATGTTCCAATGGTTGTACAATTTCCATTGTTGTTTTTAATATCCATGTAGTGTGTTGGTCTAGGCTAGAAGCCGGCTCCACATACTTTAAATGTTTAGCTCCAAGATATTTGGAGAGATGCGACGCACCGTTGAGCATTTTGAGATATCCTCGTCGCCAACGCGGATGTTTGGAAAACCCGAAGTAGGGTCCATTTCCAGGTTAGCTTATCAGAGGAATTGTAGGGATTTCCCAAATTAGTGTGACATCGGTTGAGATGTATTCAGTTTACGGGGGTTACCCTCTGGTAAATTAACATAGACCCTGAAAATCACCAACTTTTAGTTGAAACTAATCTGCCAACCCCTATTTGCCAGGGTCTATGTTAATTTACTGGAGGGTATCTCATGTTTGGAAGATTTTGGAAGCAACTGTGGCAAATTCGGGGAAATGATGCATGGCCTTCTTTTGCTTGACATGAGCCATGGCAACCTCCCCATCCAAAGCCCGGCAAGCCTGGTATCTTTTTTGGCTCATCCACATGTCAGATGTGTTTCTGTGAAAACAAGCGGGTGCCCTCAATTTCATGGTTACCCTCTAGATAAATTAACGTAGACCCTGAAAATAGCCTAGTTTTAATGGACACTAATCTTCCAACCCCTATCTGCCAGGGTCTATGTTAATTTACCAGAGAGTAACACCAAAAGCAAATATCATAAACATCCCGGCGGGTGTGAAACCGCGCGTGTAGTTGCGCACATTCCCATGAAAAAGTGACACCCCTCTCAGTGTTTTTGCCTTTGGAATGCTTAAAATTGGGGGTGCGAATTTTGATAATTTTTTTGGGGTTTTTGCACGGCACCACAGCGCCAGCTCAATTCTCGTCGCCGTTTTTGCTCTTCGCGGTCAAAGCTCTCAAGCAGACTTTTGAAGGAAGACTTGCGCTGTATGAAAGAGTTGCAAGCGTAGCAACAAGAGCGTCTTAGATGTTGTATGAAAGAATTGCAAGCGTAGCAACAAGAGCGTCTCAGATGTTGTATGAAAGAATTGCAAGCGTAGCAACAAGAGCGTCTTAGATGTTGTATGAAAGAATTGCAAGCGTAGCAACAAGAGCGTCTCAGATGTTGTATGAAAGAATTGCAAGCGTAGCAACAAGAGCGTCTTAGATGTTGTATGAAAGAGTTTGCAAGCAAAGCAACAAGAGCGTCTTAGATGTTGTATGAAAGAATTGCAAGCGTAGCAACAAGAGCGTCTTAGATGTTGTATGAAAGAATTGCAAGCGTAGCAACAAGAGCGTCTTAGATGTTGTATGAAAGAGTTGCAAGCGTAGCAACAAGAGCGTCTTAGATGTTGTATGAAAGAATTGCAAGCGTAGCAACAAGAGCGTCTTAGAAGTTGTGTGAAAGAATTGCAAGCGTAGCAACAAGATCGTCTTAGATGTTGTTTGAAAGAGTTGCAAGCGTAGCAACAAGAGCGTCTTAGATGTTGTATGAAAGAGTTGCAAGCGTAGCAAAACATCAAGAAGGTGTCCACATTGACGTTATTACGCCCCCCCCCCACCCCACCCCCCCAACCCCCCCACCCGACACCCCTGATACACAACCGCACAAGATTATTCCAAACGCAAACCTCAGAAGTGTCCACATTGACGTTTATTACCCACCCCCCCCACCCGAAACCCCAGATCACAACCGCACAAGATTATTCGAAACGCAAACCTCAAGAAGGTGTCACATTGACGTTATTACCCCCCCCCCCCCCCCCCCCCAACCCCCCCACCCGAAACCCCAGAGAGAGATACCACATTTATAAAAATATGCACGACTACACGCGCGGTTTTACACCCGCTGGCATAAACATAGTGTTGTTTATAATGTATTTTATATTATTTTATATTATAATTATATATATATATATCCCAAACTATCCCTATTACATATTTAGTATGGAAGTTTAGAAGTCAATTTTCCGACTTATGGACAGATGAAGCAGGTGAGAGCAGTCAGAGAAGAGAACATGTCAGAAGAGAAGAAGTCAGAGAAGAGACAGACAGAATAGAAGAGTCAGATAGCCAGGCAGACAGACAGACAGATAGATAGATCAGATAGATAGAAGGATAAAGAAAGAGATAGAGGCAGAGATTGAGATGGAGATATAGATTGATTGAAGGAGATAGAGAGACAGGTAGATGGATAGAAAAACAGACAGGCAGACAGACAGATAGCTAGACAGATAGACACGTAGACAGACGGACAGACAGACAGACAGACAGAGACAGGCAGGCAGACAGACAGACAGACAGACAGACAAACAGATTAGATGACAGATAGACAGCTAGACAGATAGACAGATAGACAGCTAGACAGCTTGACAGCTTGACAGATAGATAAATAGATAGGGAGAGAGAGATAGAGATAAATAGATAGGGAGAGAGAGATAGAGATAGATAGATAGATAGATAGATAGATAGAGAGAGACTCAGAGCCTGAGCCACCTTTCGGTCCATCAGTGGGTTCGCTCTGCCATCCATACATCACAGCAACATAGGTTTTCTATCTTTGAAACTTCCGCCACCATTGCGCAGTCCTATTGGTATCCCATGATTTATTGCTGGTTATAAACTTGGGTGCTTGGTGGTTTGCCTTAGTCAGCAAGTGGATTACAACCCAGTGATAACGTTGGTGACTCTACTTACCCTTCTGGATTACCTGCGGTAGTGAACGAAACCACTTCCTGCTTAGGGCTACTTATCTAAGCTTGGGCATTGTTGGTTACATCAAGTTACATCGCCATACTATTTCCGTTACATGTATTTATACATATATATATATGTTAAAGGGAACGAGATGAAACACCATGTACAGCATGCAGTGTTAAAACAACATGCTGTGACCGCAAAACATTGGCTCAAGCGTATGGAGAAAAGGGATGCGTCGTGTGACTCCGCATGACATTTGTCGGCTACCAGTAGCAAGGGTACTACAGGTCTGAGATAACATCCAGGACAAGGATATATTTGTTCACAGGTTATCAGCCGTAGGGCTCACTTCTCCCGCCGGGAGAGTGGTACCTGCGTGCTGGTAGCCGGGCCTACTGAGCAATTGATTGAGGACGCAAAAGACCAATCAGCTCATCATCGCAAAGATGCAAGGCGGTAGCGGAGATTCGCACACCACGCAGTTTACCTTCAACGAGAACACTGCCATGCCGGTCGAGGAGGTCAATCAGTCTTCCCCTGGTGACACGGCAGACAGTGGTGGGATACGCCCTACCCGAACTACACAGTCCGGATGGCAAGTAACGACAAACAGACGAAGAATATCCACCCAAAGTACACCAAGATCTTCTCGAAACAGTGCTCGGAGTGATGTTGTCCGCCAAGGGCATCGACCATCTCGAGGACGAACTACTCCTAGGGACAGATCCACCAGGGCCGTGACCGACCGAGTTGGTGAGAGGACCGGGGATAGTCGTGTTAAGAGGAGATCAACGGATACTTCTGTGGCTAGTGAACCTATTGCCATGATAGAAGAACTACGGGCACAATGTCAATCCCTACGTAGTCAGTTGAATCAAATGGAAGCATACGCCGCATCTAGAGATCAACTGATTCATGACATCGAGATTAGATTCACCGAGTATCTTCAGGAACACAACCAGAATGTATTTGATGAAGTCAGCGCACTCAATCATAGATTGTCGCGTTCCGCGAATGAGGTTGCAGAATATCAAGCAGAACTAATGGTAGCATCTCAGGAAGATGAAGGTGCAACAATACGCATCCAAGACCTTGAGCGCCGAGGTGCCCTAATGGAACATGGTGCACGACGGATCCATCAACGTGGTATGGAGATCCAGGAGGAGTACAAGGATGAAGTACATCACCTTCAAGGACTATTGGGTAATACGGAGGCAAGACTGCAACAACTTCATCAAACCAATGTCTTAACCACCGATATTGCCAATCGACTATACAACGAAGGTCAAGAAATGCAAACAGATTTCCAGAACTCAATCATGGAATATCGTAATCGATCCGAAATGGCATCCTTCTCTAGCAATCAACTTGAAGTGATTAGCCAACAACAATCAATTGCAGTTCATGAACTATCTGAACGGAATCAACTATTGAGTGAAGCTTTAGTTCAGTCTCGTAAACAGGCCGAGCTGTATGAAAGCAGTATTGACGAGATCACTAGAGAATCTAGGAAGAAGGTTTTCGAGGCAAATCAGGCCAAATTGGAAATCAGGCCAAATTGGAAAGTGATCTGAAGCATCGAAACACCGAACGTGATACCGTCAGAAGAATTGCATCATACAGGAACCAAGAGGCCGAAGCGATATCACACCTGAGGCTTGAATCACAGGCCAGTGTGAACTCGATCGCGAGGGCTGAGCATTATGAAGAGCTCTACACCAATGAGCAGGAGATGAACTGCGAGTTAAAGGATGCGATCAAGTTGCAGAACACGAAGTTGCGAAGATCGTTGACTCAGGGTACTACGACCGACGGTCGTGGCCCCGATGAGATGCTTGTTGAAGATCTACGTAATCAAGCCAAAATTGCTCAAATTAGGGTTCAGGATCTAGATCATGAAGTTCATGAATGTTTACAAGAGAACTTGTTATTGAAAGAAAGATTGGCTGAAGTTGCGGATGTAGGGACGTCGTCCCTCACCAATGCTGAGGTCCGAACTCTAAGATCTGAACTAGAGAGTGAGCGAAAATTGAAATTGGCTAGTGGTGTTCAACAATATGAGAGATCATGCATGTTCATGGGGGAAATCCAGGATAGGGATGAAAAGATTGGCATCAAGAATTCTGAGATTGTTGACATGAAACGTCACTTAGATGAACTGAGAAAAAATCTCAAGGATTCTGAAACATCTATGGCTAGGATCAGTCCTGACACACTTCCCTATTCGGCAGGCATTCCCAACTCCGATCTCGCATCAAGACTAGTCATCGACAAACTGGAGAATGACGTGAGTGAGGCTAACTGTGAAAACGCTATTCTGAAATCTTGGGTTTCGCAAATCGACAAGGAGTTGACTTATGAGACAAATATGGCTCATTCTTATCGTGGGCATGCTGTACCTCCTCAACAACAACAACATTCTCAATCAAACAAAAGAATCGCTGATCTGCTGAAAGAGGTTGACAACAAGATCGCTGACGGAACTGAGAGGGACTATTGAATTATTACAAGCCACCGAGTGGATGGGGCGGTCCGCCTGACCCTGATGGACCTCCGGACCCTTTCGGGCCTAACGGTCCAGGACCACCTCCCGAACCTCCAGGTTTGCCTTCAGTTCGAGGATCACAACGCGATTCAGCAGATGATGTCTCCACAGCGGCTTACACTGCAGAAGAAGTGCCGAGAATGTCAAGACGAGAGGCTGACAAAGTCTATGTTAGCCCATGGCCAAAGCAACAGAATCTTGGGGTTTGGCAATCAGATCTCATCAAGAGTGTTGTTCTTTCGGCAAATGACGGGGATAAAGCCGCATGGGAAGCATGGCTACAGCCGGCTATTCGACCAAATCCTGACATCGAGCTATTGAATGACAGTGGAGGGCAACGGTATCAGTCCATCGACGCCAAGTTGTCAATTGCATTGTCAAACGTGATAGCCCAAGCCGGTGATGTTGCTCGTCATGTAGCGATCAAATTGAGATTGAGAACACAAAGTCATAGTCGAAGAGGAACCTATGTCATGGGACGGGAAATCTTGGCTATGATCCTGGAGCACTTCAGAACCCCAGGTCAACGAGAAACAGCCTTCACCATGGAGCACATCGTATCGATGAAGTATCTCGGTGACTCAAACCTAGAAGTGTTCTACGAGAAATGGATGGAGATGGTATCAAACATGATGCCGGATGATGTACCTCCTGACGATTGGCTTCGTGATGCTCTATACAAGAAGATTCGAAATTCGAGTCTTATGATGTTCGACATCAAGCAGTACGAGTCATGGATGGAAGGAGACCAAAGACGAAATTATCGCTACCTGTTGGACGTCATCGAAAGGCACATCTCCAGAATCAGAGAGGACAAGCCTGTGGCCGCCAGAGAGAAGTATGCAAGAGACTTTGCAGGTGGCGGCAAACCGTCAGCTCCTGCTCCAAATCCAACTGCTGCTGCACCGGATGCAAATCCAAAAGCGAAGCCTAAAGCTACTCCCAAGGAGAAGGCAGCACCCAAGGCGAAGGCCAAGGCCGATGCAGCTCCTGTTCTACCATCACCTCAGCCTAAACAGCATGCAAAAGGAAAAGGGAAAGGTCAAGGGAAAGGAAAGGATCGAGCAAACAGCCGAAGTACCAGCCCTAGATCCAAGAAGAAGATCCCATGCCATTTCCATTTCATCAAGAAATCATGCAGAAAAGGCAAAGATTGTGAATACAGTCATGATCAAAAGGTGCTTGATGCGAATAAGAACGCAAAAGGGAATGGTCGGAAGCCAGGAACCCCAAGAAGTCAATCTCCGGCAAACAAGACCAAGAAGATTGATGAACCATGCTGGCATTGGGCTAAGGGCAAGTGTCGGTATGGAGACAAATGCAACAAACGCCACGATCCTCATCTATTTAACACTGCTCCCAACACCGAAGCACCAAGCTCAAAGGCTACTCCTGCACTTGTCCATGATTGGAGTGATGATGAAGAGACGTTCCATAAGATTGCATCGAACGTGGTCAAGAAGAAGGTCAGATTTGATGAGTCTAAGACTCACGTTCAAACTTACGTAAAGAAGGACTTCGTGAAGTGCAATCGAAAATCCCAAACCGTCTCCAAAGGTCATGGTAAAGTTGGTAAGCCCACTGATGAGATAAGGAAAGATGAGCAATGGTCATACTCATGCAGGTTAGCTTCGAGCCGAGGGAAAGCAATGGCTATTCTGATCGATGAGAAGGGTGAACACAGTGACATTGATGAAGTCCTGGTCATCGTCGGCCCTAGCATGGACATTCTGATCAGACTCGACATCGAGGACGGTGAGGTGTCCAGGGAAGTTTTTGTGGAAAACTATGTTCAGCATATCGAAGGCCGATATGGTAAAAGGGGCAACACAATGTGTATCACTGT
>CAMXCT020005046.1:395000-474370 GCA_947184155.2 Cladocopium goreaui | reverse complement strand
GCTGTCAATCTCTGGGAAGCAGAAGATCCACCAGATGATATTGAAGACCCTGTGGTAGAACAGGCTCCCAAAAGTTCAATTTCTGCATCGAATCCCTGGGTCCTGTATGAGGCAGGTATTGTCTGTGCAAGAGAAGAGAGCGGTGAACTCATCAAGAACTCCTCAGGAGAAAAAGTGATAGTTCTGCGTGAATGAAACCTACTACTCTCTTCACAAAAGATAGCACTTCGTAGACAATCGATCACTCGCTCAGACTGGGAGAAGCTACCATGGACAGGACATCTATGCTTACTCTTCACAAGAGCTTGGGAGATTGGACGCATGTTGGCACACTTCCATCGAGAAGGAGACATTGACGCCATGGAAGGTTACATGAACTCTTGTCGACAATATTGGACAGACTGGATGCGAGGTCAAACTGCCCCAACAGGTTGGGAAGACAGACACAGTATCAACAGAGACGAATGGAGAGAGAAGTTCTTGCTATACGAAAGAGACTTAGCAATACAGAAGGACATGGAGTATCTCTCAGAAGCAGTCTTTGTCTTTTACACTAAGCATCTTGATCAGTTCATTAGGGAGAACAACAAACTCTGGGGAGATTTCTGCAGGAGAAAGAAGGACCGTGATGGTAACATTTTGGATGCACTGGAGTTGAACACACATGGGTATGACATGACTATTCAAGGAATTACAGTTCCCATGAACAAGAGAACAGTCATCCCAGAACCTGAACGGCGTTTCTCGTTTTCCACAAAGATGATGGTCATGGCAATCGATCTGTATGAAGATGAAGCACCTGCTAGCTTTAGCCATTTCACAGTTTTTGCTTTGAACAAGCTTCGACAATTTGTGGATAGCAGAAAGGAATTGACAACTCAATCCTACAGATTCTTTGTTGAACATGCCTACAATCAATTCTTTCAGCATGAAGCATTCCATCAATCTGCAAGAGCAAGGACAAAGGTCAGGGAATGCGGTTCAGGGGACTTCCACACATCTACAAAGCTCGATGGCTACATCTGGGTAGCTGGAAAGGACAAGATCGCTCACATCCCAGGATCAGAGCAACAGAATGTGGACATGGAAGGTAACGATGATGATGATGCTGAAGATGATTTGGAGTTTTTGCCAAGACTACAAGTTTTTGTCAGGAAAGAGGAGGAAAAGGCATCAGGCTCTCAGGAAAGAGAGGAAGGAGGTGTATGCTCTCAAGAAAGAGAGGAAACACAACCACAACAAGAAAGTGAGGTATTACCTGATGCAAATCCTCGAAGAAATATGGAAGATCGACAGGGACTGTTCTTAGTCAGGCAACTCAAACCAGAGCACAGACAGATCCTCCATGATATTACACTCGCAGGCCAATCAGTCCTCACAGGAGATGATCTTGAAGGAGGTCAACCCCTTGAACGTGGTGACATAAGCTTCTTCTCATTATGGCTGATGATGTCAGCATTATCAGATGCTTCCTTTTCAACATTTATGGAGCAGTATGCACCTATGATGGGTTATGAGATCTCTTACGACAAGTACTATGAGTTCAAACTGGATATTGACCAAGTTCTCAAGGACAATGAACACCTTGGCGCAGAAAAATTCTTTGGAGCAGAGGATCCTCATATGGTGGACGATGATCCAGACACTCCACTTCCAGATCTTCAAAGACCAGGCGCAGGTGATCCTGAGTACAAGCATACCATTGAAAGTTTGAACATTGAGGACAAACATATCATTTTGGAAACTGATGATGACAAATTGGTTGAGTGTACATTGAAATGGATCAGTATGTGCAATCAGAATGTTCAACGAAAGATCAAGGAAAGTTTTGTCAAACCAGAAGAAGGACAAGAGAAAGAAAAGGATGAAGAAGAGAAGATTGCTGACGAAGAAAAAGAAGAAGGAAAAGACACACAGGAGCCACATGTCCCAGCTGAAGGCTCTTCAGAGAAAGAGGAATCAGCTCCACCTGAACGCTCCTCAGAAAAGGAGGAATCAGGGGAGAAGAAGACAGACATTCAAGATGATGAGACAGCTCCTGAAGTGAAACCTGCAGTTCGACTTTACTATGGTCAAGATATCACTGGAAACGAAGATGATTCAGTTTTTCGAAGATTGAAGGATTGTTTTTCAGATGGTTACCATGGTGAATGGGCAGGATTTTACAACAAAGGTTATCCAGCGTCTTCGAAGCATCGACATATGTTTTGGCATGTTAAGTACAGGAAGACCATGTCTCCACATCATGATTTTTGGTACCATCTTACAGATGACCAGTTGATGGTTGAGTACATTGCCAGACACAAGGATCAGAATCCACAACTAGAATTACAAGAACTCAATCAGCGCATTGAATATGGTTGTAGTGATCCTAGGATGCATCCTCTTCATCAAGACAAAGCAGAAAGATCCTCAAAAGAAGCAGAAAAGAGGATTGATGACGATTTTGGAAATCTCACAAGGGTACTCCAAGATTACGTTGAGAACCACAAGGTCTTGCCTTACTGTATGATCTTGCATAGCTTGGCTTACAGGTATTTAGGTGGAGGCCTATCAGACCCAACGTACAAGGATGCCGAATTTCCATACAGATCCTCTCCACAGATAACAGCAATGTTTTGGAATTTGGGAAACTGGTGCAGAAATAGATTTGAAAAATGCCCGGTTCCAGAAAGATTTCAACAATTCATTCCACACATTGACTACACTATCGATGAGGATCATGAAAAAATTGATGAAACCAAATCACAGTTCAACAATTACTTCATCAATGTCATCAAGAACTTTGGAGGACATCTTTTCATGAATTGCGAGGCTGGTTCGTTGTATCCTCATAGAGAAAGACTCGACGAGGTTGACTTTAAAACTTGCTTCAATGACTATCATGACTTGATGGTGGCTGCTCGCCTTGGAAAGGATGGCTATATCAAGCAAATTGCTGGATATCACACAGATGACAACGACACACGAGTTCGACAAGTCTCATGGGCAATCTTTGAAGTATCTTGGGGAAGACAAAGGATCGAGATACAGATGAGATTGTTGACTTGACAAGAGCTAGGATGAGAATGACACGTGTGTGCGTTTATCACGTCGGACAGAAGTATGCATCAGACTCTGCTGGGATTGTTGGTGAGTGCTTAGCTGTTATGGCTTTTGAGTGTGCCAGATATCAAGTTGACTTCATCGCAGGTGATGGAAACAAGGCATGCTATTACAGCACACCAAAATCTCCAGGTGTCCCTACATATCAACACAGCCTTATCCAATTCTGGATTAACAGAATGGTAGGTGTTGCAACACAAGCCATGCGCAAGAATTTTGATCCAACTTGCCCTCCAATCAGGGTCAAGCATTTCATTTCTTGCAGTTATCGTGACTTGGATTTTCTTGCAACGCACTTGGATGGCATTACAACAGCAACATACACCGACGAGCTCATGAACAAGACAAATGGTAAAGGTGATTGTTGTATGTTAACAGGTGTTGAGTGGGGTCATTCACGTTTGATGTGTGAGGAACACCCAGAAGACTTTGAGGATGAAGATCACATGAACTATGTGGGTGAATTTTACTTCAAGGTAAATGAAACTTGCTTACATGGTGATCACAACATCTTCATGGTTGCTCCAAATGATCGCGATGCTCATAATCCAATTCTTATCCATCTTGATCCTTCTGATATGTCATGGAATGAACGACATCATTACAAACAGGCCTACAAGAAGAAGCAGTATGCTGATTCAAGAAAAGAAAGACAGAAGGAGAAAAAGAGAAAGGCATATGAAGATCAAGCATCGACGTATCAGGGCAACACAGAGTGGGGTGGATCCTCATCTTCAGCGTCCAGACCATGGAGATCAAGTGAGTGGCGATGAGTGAGTGTACACTTCTTTAATTGAAGATAACACAGCATGAGAAGCCGTGTACAGTTTTTCTGTGCGTTCAACTTATTTCACACAGATGGCATATACTCTTTTAGATAGAGATAATGCCACAAGTGTCTGAACTTCAATTTAATGTAAAATAGAGACTCTTGTAAATAGAGATACTATATACATTTATCTCCATGAATCATCCGGCGAGCAGACCACTCCGAATGGAGCGAACTTCAAAAATTTACCAACTTCGATTTCAGTCCATTGTTTGCTTGAATGAGCAACTTTGGAGATCCGCTATTTCCGTTTATTTCGTGATTTGGTCAATTGTTTTCGTATGACCTGAATTTCTGAATCTTGCGAACCCGAACTTTTCAATTCGAACTTTTCAATTCGAACTTTCACCGGTAGAGCGAGGCATTTTGCCTGTGGAGAGACCGTGCGCGAAGCACCATTGGTCACTACTGGAAAAATTAGCGAATCCGCTGTTCTTTTTCGACATGTCCTTAGGACATTCGCTGCTTTCACGTGTTTTTCAATTCGAAGCCACTGCGTAACTCCGGTTTCTTTTGCTATTTGCCATTGTGTAGAGAAGTCAGGAAGATACTCTTAATACCAATTGGGTAAGTACGGCAAGGCGTAGTGCTCTACTCATTGCTTTTGAATTTGTGCCTGTGTTTTTGTTTCGACCTAATACCTACATAGGTACATGCATGAGTATTGAGCACATTTATATGCGCCTTCAAGGCTCAAGAAAGAGGTATATAGAGTAACCCTGTAGACAAGCACTGACCGGCAACAGGCTGAGAGTAAAAGAGTGCTGTCATTGGGGAAGACGCCTTAGCTGATCTTGAAGTAGACGCTAGGGCCCCTCTTCAGCCCTCCCCCCTGCACCCCCCCACCCGCTTTTATTTTTTAATCGGTTCCCCTTGCTACCTGCTATTCTTTTTGTTTTTCATAAGCATCATCGGTTATTTGGGTTCATTTTATCTTTATTGATATCCATCGAGATTTGTGCGATTATGTACTTCTTTCTTGGTACGCATTGCGGGCGGAGGCGCTGCGCCCTCCCCCCTGCACCCCCCCACCCGCTTTTATTTCTTAATTGACTTCCCTTGCTACCTACTCTCTTTCATTTTTTTCATAGGTATCGTTTCTTTGGGTTCATCTTCTCTTTCTTAATCTTTATTTATATCCATCGAGACTTGCGCCTGTGTGCTTCTTTCTTGGTACGCATTGCGGGCGGAGGCGCTGCGCCCAATATGAACATTTTTACGTCATAATTTTTTACGTTCATACAAATTCCGGTCTCGCCGCAATTTCCAGTCCTTCCATTAACGCCACTATAAGGACTAAGACAAGTATTAAATGACTCGACGACAACTACTACTACTAACGCCTACTCCTACTCCTCCTCCTAATCCCACTCCTACTCCTCCTCCTCCTGCTGCTGCTGCTGCTGCTGCTTCTATTGCTACTACAGATAGTACTACTGCTACTATTACTGCTACTACTACTACTACCACGACTACTACTACTACTACTACTACTGTTATTACTACTACTACTACCACCATTACTACTACCATTACTACTACCATTACTACTACTAGTACCATTACTACTACTAGTACCATTACTACTACTAGTACCATTACTACTACTAGTACCATTACTACTACTAGTACCATACTACTACTAGTACCATTACTACTACTAGTAGCATTACTACTACTAGTACCATTACTACTACTAGTACTACTACTAGTACTACTACTAGTACTAGTACTACTAGTACTACTAGTACTACTAGTACTACTAGTACTACTAGTACTACTAGTACTACTAGTACTACTACTACTACTACTACGACTACTACGACTACTACGACTACTACTACTACTACTTCTACTACTTCTACTACAACTACATTTGTTTTTTTTGATCATTATTTGTTTTTTTTGATCCATTATTATTTTTTTTTTTGATCCTTATTTGTTTTTTTTGATCCTCTAGCCACTACTGCTACTACTGCTACTACTGCTACTACTGCTACTACTGCTACTACTGCTACTACTGCTACTGCTACTACTGCTGCTGCTACTACTGCTGCTGCTACTACTACTACTACTACTCCTCATCATCATCATCATAATAATAATAATAATCATCATCATCATAATCATATCATTCATCATCATCATCACCATCATCATCATCACCATCACCATCACCATCACCATCACCATCACCCTCCTCTCCTCCTCCTCATCATCATCATCATCATCATCACCACCATTGATAATAATTGATAATAATGGATTATCATTGACCATCATTGATCACGATTGATCACCATTGATCATCATTGATCACCATTGATCATTATCGATGGTCATTGATCGTCATTGATCGTCATTGATCGTCAGTGATGATCGTTGATCACCGTTGATCATCGTTGATCATCGTTGTTCGTCATTGATAATCGTTGATAATCGTTTATAATCGTTGATCATCATTCGTCATTCTGGGAATTGGCTGCGCGCGTTCTCGGATTCTTCCCCATCAGGTGCTCCCAGCAACTCAGCAATGTTACACCTCATTTAACAGTTTGCTATGGAAAATTCCATGTTTGATAGGGAAATCATCGAATTAAATGGGCGATGGCTTCCATAGCTATTTTTAAATTACCATAGGGCACATCTTATCAATTTGTCTCAGTTTCACAATTTCTGCGGGAAGAGTGGGATAAAAATGATAAAGGACAGTCATTTCCAGACCATTCAAACCGCCAACCGCCAACCCAAACCGCCATGTAAGCATCCATTGAACATGGATGTATTGGAAGATACCGGACATCACTGTGCCAAAGATCTGCTTTCTTGAACAACCATCTGCAGGGATCCAGAAGCGTGGCCCCTTGCCACCTGGTATCCCGACACAGGCTGCAACTCGTCTACGACAACATCGTGGGCTTGGCGACTGCCGGAGTGGTGACTTGACAGTAATGGAATTTGGAACCAGTTGAGCTGGCGAACTGTCCATTTTAACTGTGAATTTACCCCCAACTTGGGGGCAATGATTGGCAATTTCAATGGGGGCAATGAATGAAAATGAATGAACATGCATGAAAATGCATGAAAATGCATGAACATGAGCGTTTCAACCAGTTAGTTTGGGGTTACCGTAGTTTCAGACAGACCATTCATTCATCCAGCGTGACGTAGCTATGGCATATGGCTCAAACTCTGGGAAACTCCGTGTTTCTTTCCCTAACAAATTGGGTGAATCATTAAACACCGCCATGAACATGGTAAACGTTCTGGCACAATACTTCTCTGCACCTTGGGTATCGATAGAATCTGTTAAACAGGCATGCATGGATTGTAAGGTCACAGTGGTAAAACCCCCCTTTCTCCAACCCAATGAATATTGGTCTGAATTTCGGAGATACCCCCCAAGTCATGGCAATTGAAACATAGAAAAAAAAGAGGTTTCTTAAACCACTGAAATCTGCAAGGGGTATTGACAATATTGAATGAAAAAAAAACACTTCAACCAAGTCCCAGACTCTCAACGGGGTTTCCATGAAATTTTCTGGATTGAGGGAGAGTTTTCTTTTCCGGTTTTCCCGGGTTTTCCCCTAAATTCTATACCCTCAAGTACTAGGTGTCTAGAATGGGGGGGCCCTGGGGTACCCAGGGGGGGGGGGCTAAGATCCCCCCCCCCCCGATATTAGACCCTTTGGAGGCTCTCATTTTAGACCCTTGGGACCCCTTAGTTATGTGGAATGATGATGATGATGATGGTGATGATCATATTAAAAACCCTAGTGCCAACCTACCTTGTGCAGATAATTTGTCCAGGCATCACCTTGACCATAACTCCTATTTAAAAAATCCACAAATTCGGTCTTATTTCGACGACCCCCTTTCTTGTTGCACTATGCAGCTGGTTTATGCTGGTTTCAGGTCCGGGGAGGTGTCCGTTTTCTTGGAGAATGTTTTTTGGTGAAAGGCTTGTTTTGTAGACCGTTTTCTTGGAGAATGCTTTTTGGAGAATGCATCACATAGCACGCTATCACATCAGATCGATCAACATTATATTTCAAAGGAAAAATAACATTGATTAGGTGAAAAACCATTGTAGAACCTTATGGGTGGAAAAAGGTATTGTTGATTATCACCCACCCAAAATACCCAACAATCCCCAGAAGCAGTGGGTTGAACACCACACAAGGTCTAAAATCATGTCCTTCATGATATGCCTGAAAAAATCATTGGTCCAATATGGGGTAAACCATTTAAGAACCTCATAAATTCTATAAATTCCAAAAAACCCTGTAATCAACCAGATTTGCATCACATAGCACGCTATCACATCAGATCGATCAACATTATATTTCAAAGGAAGAATAACATTGACTAGGTGAAAAACCATTGTAGAACCTTATGGGTGGAAAAAGGTATTGTTATTATCACCCACCCAAAATACCCAACAATCCCCAGAAGCAGTGGGTTGAACACCACACAAGGTCTAAAATCATGTCCTTCATGATATGCCTGAAAAAATCATTGGTCCAATATGGGGTAAACCATTTAAGAACCTCATAAATTCTATAAATTCCAAAAAGCCCTGTAATCAACCAGATTTGCATCACATAGCACGCTATCACATCAGATCGATCAACATTATATTTCAAAGAGAAATAACATTGATTAGGTGAAAAACCATTGTAGAACCTTATGGGTGGAAAAAGGTATTGTTGATTATCACCCACCCAAAATGCCCAACAATCCCCAGAAGCAGTGGGTTGAACACCACACAAGGTCTAAAATCATGTCCTTCATGACATGCCTGAAAATATCATTGGTCCAATATGGGGTAAACCATTTAAGAACCTCATAAATACTATAAATTCCAAATAGCCCTGTAATATCCTTGGATCAACCAGATTTGCATCACATAGCACGCTATCACACCACCTCGATCAACATTATATTTCAAAGGAAAAATAACATTGATTAGGTGAAAAACCCATTGTAGAACCTTATGGGTGGAAAAAGGTATTGTTGATTATCACCCACCCCAAATACCCAACAATCCCCAGAAGCAGTGGGTTGAACACCACACAAGGTCTAAAATCATGTCCTTCATGACATGCCTGAAAAAATCATTGGTCCAATATGGGGTAAACCATTTAAGAACCTCATAAATTCTATAAATTCCAAAAAGCCCTGTAATCAACCAGATTTGCATCACATAGCACGCTATCACATCACCTCGATCAACATTATATTTCAAAGAAAAATAGATTTGATTAGGTGAAAACCATTCTGCAATGACCATTGTAGAACCTTATGGGTGGAAAAAGGCTTTGGATGGTTTCGGTTTGTATTTTGTGAAGGTAGCATAGGGCTAAGTGATCTATAGTGATCTCACATATCATCACTCTATCATGACAAAAAAACATAGGGTTTAAGATATGATTTTAGACCCGTGCGCGTGGGTGTCTGAAGATTTTCTCCTGGCAATTGGTGGTTTTCCACAAGAATACCATCTTAGACCCAGTCCTGGGGTTCTAATATCTAGTCTTGAGGGTGCCTGGGTAGTACTTGATGGTATTAAATTCTCAGACACCCCATGTTTCAGTCCATCGAGTCCATGGCCTGTGCATGGCCTCAGGTCTCAGTTCTCCCTTCCGCGGAAGAGTTGTTGGAGGGGCTGTCACACCTCCGTCCGGGGCTCAGCCTCCGGGGTTACCCGGTATGGGTCCTGAAAAACCTCCATGGGAAGCTTCCAGGAATAGGATTTGGAAGATCATTTTCTAGACTTGGAAATGGATTTGATAGTCAAGTTCAAACCGGCCAAACCCATGATTTATTGATATTGTTGAGTAGAACCGTGCCACCCCATTCCACTTTGCTTGAACTGCACGTCCCCAAAACATGGGTTTGGACGGTTCGTTAGGTTTCTGGGCCCACTGGCAGAGAAGAACTATTCTTGGGTTGGTTTGAACATTTTGAACCACCAAAGCAATGCCACAATGTCTTGGGAGAATTCTGCGTGTCTGAAGGCTTGACTCTGAAGACGGAGCAGGAACTCTCGGCGTGTCTGTGGGTGCTGGAAGCAGCGCTAGGCCGGAGACCTCCCCTTGGAGTGAAGACAACTGGAGACAATCTGCCGGAATTTTGGGCGAGACTGATTGAATTGGGGATGTGAACCAAGATTACTTGGACCTAGATGGCACGTGTTGAATTTCGATTCATTTTCTAGTTGAAACATTGCCTGAACGTGCTGAAGATCTTTCCCCTGGCAGAGTGATTTCACAACAGACAACCATCACTAGACGCTAGGTGTTGGCCACATGACGAAATATTTTCCCGAAAGGTCATCAAACCGGAACTGAGCGTGTCACCCGTTATGCCCAAATCTGCCCAGGCAGCGGTTGCTCCTCCTTTCCCAGCTTCGAGGCCTTCCTGTCCATGGCTGGAGTGCGGCGGCTCGAATCCACACCAGGCGGATGAAACTCTCAGGTACCCATTTATTTCCATTTATAAACGTTTTTTCCTCACATCCAAGGGTTCAAAATTAATCAAGGGTCACATGTTATACTAGTGGCGCTGATCTGTTCAATTAACATTCAGCCATTTCGAAAAAAACCGTGAGTCAAAGAAGCTGAACTTGGCTCTTAAATTTACTAGAGAAGAACCGCCATCCGGATTACTTACATTACGGATGCCAGAGCCCACAGTGGATCCCACAAGCTATTGAAATCAGAGTAGGCCCATGATTTTGCGACAGAACATTCTACCAGGTTAGATTTGCGATGGATCCTACTTTGTCCAACATTAGTTTGCGATGGATCCTACTTTGTCCAACATTAGTTTGCGATGGGACCTACCCAAATCCATCTCAAAATGATGCCAAATCTAACTATGGCCATGGTATGTGCTAGCAAGGTTTAACATGATTTGTCTCAAAACTCTAGGGTTTTGAGTGTTAGGCAACAGTTTTGGTTAGAGATGGATTTGGGTAGGCCCCATCTCAAACACAGCCTGCCAGACTGGCAAGCCTTTTCAGACACATGTCCACTACCAATACCCCTAATACTGGCAGGCTGTGTTTGAGATGGGGCCTACCCAAATCCATCTCTAACCAAAACTGTTGCCTAACACTCAAAACCCTAGAGTTTTGAGACAAATCATGTTAAACCTTGCTAGCACATACCATGGCCATAGTTAGATTTGGCATCATTTTGAGATGGATTTGGGTAGGTCCCATCGCAAACTAATGTTGGACAAAGTAGGATCCATCGCAAACTAATGTTGGACAAAGTAGGATCCATCGCAAATCTAACCTGGTACCCTGCAAGTCGGAAGGTCAAGTTTTACGAGGTCTTTTGCAAAAGACCAAGTTTTACGAGGTCCTCTGGTTTACTTGATTTTATAGAGCTCAGCCCTTTTTCCCATCAATGCTGAATTTGACTTGAACCCCATTTGAAACTGTTGATGCATGATTGGGAAGCAATCAATCACCTACAGATCATAGCCCCGAATGGGCCTTTCCAAGTTGCAATGAACAGCCACTAAGGCTGACATTCCGGAGCATATGCAAAGCAAATTCGTGGCGTTTCCCCTCAAGAAATTATATGTTTGGCAGAAATTTCCACACTGAAAAAATGGTTCCTAGGGTTTCACGCTCGGTTCACGCTCGGTTCACGGTCATAGTTGGCCTTTTGCCAGTCATAGTTGGTCTTTTGCCGGTCATAGTTGGTCCGGTTCACGCTCGGTTCACGCTCGGTTCACGCTAGCGATTCTGGGCCCCTGATAATTCAAAAACCATACGTTTGTGGTGGTTCCAGCCCTGGACTCCCAATGATAAAATAGTGTGGGGTACCCTATGATAAACCGCAAATTGGATATTTGGTCGGTGAAGGGATGTGGCTATCCTGAAATTTAGGTCAACAATTATGGGTTTATGCATCTTATATATTACTGTTGGACATCCATGGCCATCATCTTAACTTTGGACCCAAAAGGTCCAAGTAATAGTAGGTCATAGTAGGTCCTCATCAAGTAATAGTAGGTCCTTTTCAGCAAAGTTAAAAGGCCAAGTTTTACGAGGTCTTTGACCTGGAGGGGTAGAATGTTCTGTCGCAAAATCATGGGCCTACTCTGATTTCAATAGCTTGTGGGATCCACTGTGGGCTCTGGCATCCGTAATGTAAGTGGTCCGGATGGCGGTTCTTCTCTAGTAAATTTAAGAGCCAAGTTCAGCTTCTTTGACTCACGGTTTTTTTTCGAAATGGCTCAATGTTAATTGAACAGATCAGCGCCACTAGTATAACATGTGACCCTTGATTACTTTTGAACCCTTGGATGTGAGGAAAAAACGTTTATAGTGGATTTACCGATGAAAAATGGTGATTTTCCAGTTCGTTATGTCAACGTTGACCAGACGGGTCATTTTCAGCATCTGGACAACGGTCCATTGAGTTCGATGATTCGCGGGAAAACTGGCCAGAGGGTATATCCTCATATTGTTATGGGGAGCAAACATCTATTGAATCTATTTATCAATATTTTCATGGTTTTTTGCTCGATTTTTGGATGATTTTGCCCAGCCAAACCGCTATGATCTTCCCCTTTTTTCCATGGCGCCTAGGCGGCAGAGCTGGAGACGCTCAGCGATGCGACTCCTCCGTCCTCGGTGGCTCGGTTCGTGGGATTTCAATGATATGTTGGGATCCATTATATATGAGGGCTATCTATCAGTATCATGGATCTCGTATATTTTGCTGAGTTGGTTAGTACTACAGAATTACAGGGATTCTTTGTAATTTTTCTGTGTTTTTTTTTGGTAGGGATTAGAATGAACATTCCTTCACCTAGTTTTATTGAATACCAACCCGTTGAATCGCTGATCGTGTTGGATCTAATCATTTGGGAGGGTTTGATGGGTTGAGTATGGTTGATATATCTTGATATTACAGGGGATTAGAGTACCATAGTTATCACACGAACTCCCCAGTAATATCAAGTCAACCATAGTTCTACATAGTTCTACTAATCGTTTTACGCCATTTCGTGTGATTTTACTGGATGGACGGATTTTGAAACCACCGGGGTCACCGGATCAGTGACCGACTCATGGCAGTAAAACGATGCGTGGGGACCTCACCAGAAATGTCTTTTTTTCTCCTCCAAATGGAGGTGATCTACAAGTCACCATGGATTTCAATACTAAAATGGTCTAATGACTTGGATTTGGTGGTACCCCCATGACTTAGAACACCTCCAATATGGGGAACCACTGCAAAGTGGACTTATTCGAGGCTTGGGAAATGCTGTTATTTGACCGGACGTCTTTTTGGGAAAGGCAGCAATTGGTGAACTTGGTGCATGTTCCGAAAGATGCTTCAAGAAATTCTAATATGGCTGTGGGTCAATCTCGAAGTATATACCCCAAAACGGCAGATTACTGCCAAAAATGGCCAATCAGTGATTTCCCAAGTAGCCGATCCTCGAATCGGTTGAAAGGACAATTTTCAAAAAACCCGATGTTTGGGAGTGGAAATCATTGTCTCCTGTAAAAAAGACCTTACACCAATACGTTGATGATCAAAATACATCAAAATATATCAAAATGATTGGCAAGATCCCCATTTTGAGGGTGACAATTTCAATCTTCATGAATTTTTCACCATGTTTGCAGGTGAAAAATCGTCATTTTGGCTTGGCCCAGGCCATTTCGATGGTCTCTTCGGATGGCCGGAAGCATGGAGAGCTCCGGGTGCAGTTGGAAGGCCCTTCTTTTCGGGTTCTACCTAGAATTTCGCCTGAGAATGGTCGGGTTTTATTATATATATACATACACCATAATATATATATATAATATATATATATAATATATAATATATATATATAATATATAATATATATATAATATAATATATATATAATATATAATATATATATATAGATACTATAATACTACAAGCTAAGGGCACGCGTATGGTCTGGACTATAGATAGAAATTGGGACTATAGAATGAAAACCAGCATACAAATCACAATGTAAACATAGAATCGAGAAAACAGGGCATGCTTACTGTCCATGATGCGCAGATAACGTGACAGTATTCATCACCAGTCCTATGGCTTCCATGGCTAGGGCTGCTCTCGGGGGGCACGTCTCCAACCAAGAGCGCCAAGAGCTTCTTGTCGTCAGAGGAGTGTTCTTTTTCCGCTCAACACATGGGCCAAGATCAGCATTTTTAGGCATAGTACTATGATAGGTTTATCTATGTTTATCTGATTTCACCCATAAGCATAAAGCCATAGGATGCCATAGTACCATGATGGGTTTATCTGCACCCAAAGATGTCAAACATGGTACACCCATTGCCGCATAGTCCCAAACGGCCCAAGCGGGGACGACTTCGGTGGTGCGCCCAGTAATGGGATGATGTCAAATGACCCCAAATGGAGGAGTATTGAGGATACGACCAACATGAACTCAAGGATATATATATATATTTATATACATATATATACATATTTATGTTTATATATTTATATTTATATTTATGTTTATATAATAATAATAGCAATAATAATAATAACAATAATAATAATAACAATAATAATAATAATATTAATAATAATATTAATAATAGTATAAATAATATATATATATATCTATATATTTTACACTATATATATATAATTTATAGGTATCTGCAAGAGAATTCGCCCAAAGATGGGGATTTCCCGCAGCAACGGCCAAGTCATGGTGTCCTTTTGGTGGCCACCCTCCAGTACTGGGTTGGATCCCAGATGGATTCAATCCTCAAATGGGTTGGCTCAAAATTAAAGACCTGGGGGACCACAGTCTACTTTCAGTCTACTTTTGGTTAAAAATCCATATTTTTAGGGATACCCAATTTTGACTCATACCCAAATGATGTCCCACAAACATGGGCATGTCTAGATGTTAACACATCGAAAAGTCAAGTCATTAATTAGTTTACACCACTGGGACGATTTCATATCCCAAATCACCTTCCCAAAATGGATGATTTACTAAGACGATTTTCCCAATGTTGGTTCAACCATTGGTCCACATCATATTCGCAACAAAAGATGACCATGGCCGTTGGCAGTGTTAGGAGTCGGGCCCAGCCTTAGAGGTGCCAAAGGTCGCAGCTCAAGAGGATTGCGCTTTTCCAGTTTTTTCTTAAGGGTTGCTCTATGTGTATATCATTGGATTATTCATGACATTGAATTTTGGACTACATGACACTACATTGCCCTACATTACATTACATAGATACTGGAATGTTCATTCATTGCCTTACACTACATGACACTACATTGCCTTACACTACATACATGAATGAACATGACAATCGCGTAAAGTCACTGGAATTTTCCGGCCATGTAAAGGGTACCTTCGCATCCCGAAGAGCTGCCCGGAAAAGATCTGTCTCGAAAATTGGGAACACCCATCATGAACGGTCATGAACCATTGTGACATATTGTGACATATTGTGACAAATATATTCCAACCGAAACTTTTGGGGGAAAAAGGGACAGACCCAGATGGTTCTATTGCTTCATCATGGTTCATTCAAAACAAGGACATAGCATCGGTGTTTTGGTTCACCCCCAAGTTGTGAAGATATACAGACATCATGGTTCCCAAACATGATCAAAGAAAATGGGATAGAATGTAGCAAGGCTGTTCAATCGTCCGCCTTCAGATAGTCTGATCAGGTCTTATGAACACATCTGCAGCAAATCATGGATTTCACGAAGCAACACGTGCATTTCCAGCAAGTTTTCCCTTCGGCAAAATAAACACGAGTTCCCATTGAACGAAAGTAATGTTGCTGAATAACCAATGATTGTTACAATGGTAAGTCTGAGTATTACAAAGAATTACTACCATAGCTATTGGTTATTGAAAACAATCATGGGGTAATTGAACAATCATTATGTAAGCTATTGGCAACCCGCTGGTGATCTCCCATCGAGGAGTTCGAGGATTCGGAGGTGGATCTACCCCCAATGCCCAGCGTGGAGCAGCGGTTTCTGTGGCCCGGCTGGGTGGCAGATAGGGAGGATGTGAGATTTGGAAAGTGGTGAATCAAGCCGCAAGAATAGTAGTTTTGTGGGACATAACTGATTTAACTGACAAAAAATGTGAACCATGAACAAGCAAGGATTTAAGCACTGAATATAGTGGTTGAATGGGTATATCATGGGATATTTACCAACTTGATAGGAGAAACATGGGCGTGGACTGGCGTGGACCTGAAAATGGGAGATAAGGAGAATGGCAATTTTGCTATGGCGAAAATGGTGATGAACTCGTGGTTTTGGTGGTAGCCTATTTTCGCGCAAACCCATATTTAAAGGCTTACGCCTGACAGCCGGGCGCCGGCCAAGCAATCTTGGCACCATGTTGGCCCTATGTTGGGCCTATGTTGGCCCATGTTTAGCCATCTTGGGAGCTATGTTGGGGCCATGTTTGAGCCATCTGTGTTGAAACGATCTTAAGATGCCAATTTTTCCGCCCGGGCCCCCTCCTGGAGCCCAAAACCACGTAAAAACCGAGGTTTTGTAACATCGCCAACATGAATTCCCTTGCCGCAGAAGGGCCCGAAACACCGTAAAAACCGATGTTTTTAAACACCACAAGCAAAAAACACCGTAAATTACGTAGGCTTCAGTGGGATGGGGGTACACACGGGGTGGGTCGGGGCCGGGAGCGCCTATAACCTTTGGTTACCACCGAAGGCCTCCGGCAATTGATATCTGAGCGTATCTACATAAAGGGGCTACGCCCCTTGCCGCCGACCCCAGAGGCTTAGCAGCTGGTATTCAGAAACGATAAAGAACCAAACAGATCTGGTTCATGTGAGAAGCACTTGCAATCATGCAAATGCAGTGCATGCATTTGCGGGAGAGGGAGCTAGTCAGATTAGTACGTGGCTCTTACCGCTCGCCGTGCAGTGGTTCCTCATTTATCCATGCAAACAGAAACAGAGAAGCAATCACCAAAACAAAAGAGGGCGAACGTGATACTGCACCAAATGTCGGCCACAACAAGTTCTGTAATTATTGGAACTTCTTCACTCATACACCATTGGCCTCCTTGCTTCACTACATCTACAAAATCCCGTGAAAGCCTCTGAGCTCACTAACTCCCAGCGATCAGGCCTTCAGTCCTTTGAATGCTACTGCGTGACGAAAATGGTCCCCAACCGGCAGCGGCCAGCGCCGAACGTTACTTCCTGAACTGACAAGAAACTAGCTTCCAATTTGGTGCTCTTAGCTCTTGCACTTCCCTCTTGCCCAGGTCCCAGCCTGTTCACGGCGGTCTCCAGGGCGCTTGCGAAACAGCAAATCACCATGCTACTGCGTGACGAAAACGGTCCCCAACCGGCAGCGGCCAGTGCCTAACGATGCCTAACGTTACTTTCTGCACCGACAAGAAACTAGCTTCAAATTGGCCTGTTCTTGGCTCTTGCGCTTCCATTTTTTTGAACCGACAAGCAACCTTGCGTATTGGGTTTCCCTCTTCGTGGTTCTTGCGCTTCTTTCTTGCCCAGGGGCTCTTGCGTTCTTTCTTGCCCAGGTCCCTGCTTCAAATTTTGCCGTTCTTGCCTCTGCTCCGGTTTTCCTTGCGGCTCCTCTTACGCGCTCCCCCAGCCGTCGGCTGTGGTCGTTGGATATTCACACGTGAAAATCGAGATAGCTTTGTATAGACACGCAACCGTAGTTCACCCTTCCAAAATGCGATACCATTAGGATCCAAGGAACCCTCTCATATCACTGGGGTAATTCTACCCTGGACATAGGGTTTGACAAAAACATGCTGGGTGAAGGAAAATCATGAAGAACCAATGTTTTTCCTTTGAATTTGGGTCGTGTTGTATGATGGGAAAAAGACAATACAATGGCAAATTTTTGGAAGGTCCGTTGAGACTCTGGGCCTCTTGAGTTTTGAGGGTTCATGGAGAGCAGATATTGCAGGAGCTGTGGGGGGTCAGCGATGGTTGACATCCCAGCTATCAGAAGAAACCCCAAAATCAGTCAGACCAAACTGGATCACAAAATTGTTGACCCTGGGGTCCACAGCTTTAGGACAATGCTTTGGGTGGCAATAGTCCACACCAAAATTTATGCTAGCTGCTAAACATCATTTGCAACTTACTTGGTGGCTCAAGTTTCCATTACACCATGTCCAAATTCCATGCATGTCAGGTCGAAGGTCTCGAATGTGAGCAGCTTATGAGTGCCGAAGATTAGTCCTTGAGAACAGACGGAACGCCCGAACATAAATAACCCCAAGCATTGAGCCGAAGGTGCTTCCCATGCTCTTGGTTACTTCTAAACAGCAGATCTTGGGGATAAAACATGATAAAAGCAATGACAAATCATCGAAATCATCGAACACCACTTCGAAGTTCATCCCAGCCCAGCAGTGTTTTTTTTTTTTTTTAAAGTAGCCTGCCCCCAACCAGCGTTCCAAACTCACCTTCCGAAAAAAAACCGGTCCCGGCTTCAACACCGCCTCAACGCTGAACGCCATGGGGAGATCGTTGCGCAAGTCACGCAATGCCAAGAAGGTCTCGCAAAAGGTGAAGGAGGGAAAGAAGATGCGATCCTAGGTGGAGAAAAGCATAGTTTGGGTGCTAAACATAGACATTTCACCATGGTGTTATTACCGACCAGCTGGGATGATGGATTTCTATCACCTATCTTCTGCGTATCAAGCGATGGCCAGGCCGAGAAGTTCTCAGTTGAATCAGTTGAAACTGACCACAGTTGTTGCACGTCATCTTGGGATAGTTACGGATAGTTCAATCAACAGAGAAAATCACCAAAGCTTTGTTGTGACAACTGGGACAGCGTTTGAACACACGAACAAAATGCTGATGTCATTGACGATCAATCAACTCTTGCATACCTTGGAAACTATTTACATCCCACCATGTATATATATATATATACATATCATTCTATCCCAATAAATGTGGTAAACCATGGTAAACCGAATAAGAAATGATCCATTTGGGGATGATGTAATTTACCACCCACGGGCCTTTCACGGGTCAACATTTTCCAGGGATCCGGCTGAGGAAAGCACTTCAATCCGCGGCACATCCAGGACCAGGAACTGCGGAAGCGCTTCGACAAGAATAAGACGCTGAAACAGAACATGGAGGCCACCAATTTGAAGGAAATGTACAAGGACAGATGTCTGATGATGTCTGATGATGTCTGATGATGTCTGATGAATCTCTGGAGAGATTTTTTTAAAACTGCTTTTTGGGGAGAAATAGTCTTCCGACAACTAGACCGACCACATTTTCCGTGTTGTCGTTTTTGATCTTGAGATCGACGACCTTGCAGTGCAAGTTACTGAATGATGGAGAGAGATGCAAGTTGCCTCGACTCATGACGCTGCAGATTTCGACAGGTGAAATGGATATGTCCAAACACGGCTGGCCCTTCCCAAGGGAAGCGCAGCTTCAGAATGGTAGGGTACAATGGGCTTCTTCCCATTTTGAACACGAAGAACATGTGGATGAAACATGGGCTGGAGAATCCCCCCAAAAAACGGAGCTTTTAATGGATCAACTACCCTCTGGTTATGTCAAAATAGCTATTGAAAATGGCCATTTATAGTGGATTTACCCATTAAAAATAGTGATTTTCCATAGCTATGTTAAATTACCAGAGGGTATAAATGGTGGATTTTCCAGCCATGTTTGATTCCCAGAGATTTTCCAGCCCATTTCTGGCACGTCTTCCTGGGTTGCTGTCCCAGGAGAGGCTTCCCAAGAAGATTCCCAAGAAGGCGGCGCATCCAGTCAAGGTGAACGAAGAGGAGGCACCCATCTGCAAGAAGCAGCCCGGATTTGCTTATCATTTTTTTTAATTATTTGTTTTTACAGTACATTTTTCCTCATTTTAACCATCTTCTTTTTCACTGGGTGGATTGTCTGGAAAAACATAGGCCTGAAAAGTTATCTGATTCACTCCAAGGCTGGCAGAGAAATATGGCGAAGACTACGAGCCGCTGGGGCTGATTTGATGGAGGCAGTCCAACCAATTTCCCAAAGGATAGAACCATGAAACCAAGAGGACCAAGAGGGATAAGTGAAAAGGAGATACCACGGCGAAGAGTCTCCAAAAGGATCCCCAAATGGTCCGGGTCATCCTAGACCAACACTTAGAGAACGGTCATGTGCTATCCGGGCTATCCGAATATCTCCATTCCTTCCTTGTCTTCCGGCATGCGCCCCCAGGGACCTGGTCATCTTAGTAAAGCAATAGGATCCACCATCAATTTGACCATTTTGGTGGGATTGAAACCATGAACATTTTGCTGGTTCCAAGCTTTCCCAGGTAGCAGTGGTATATATAAATGGTACTAGTATGCACAAGTGGTTCGCCGCCGTTCGCGTTTCAGGAAGATGCACTGGGATGTGAAGATCAACGTTACCTGGAGTCGTTTGGGGAGTCGTTCGGGAAGATCGGGGGATGGAGATGGCGAATGTTGTGGCCTTGGGTCAGAATTACCGAAGGTGATCCGCAAACTGTGGTGGTTTGTTGGTATCACGGTATCAATCATATCCAACTTCACCACGAAAACACAAGACAGTCGAATGAGCTTGGAGATGCCACTTTCAGGTATGGTTTGAGTTGGGGATCATGGTGTTGTCGAAGTTAGGCACCAAAATCATGAGCCAAATCTCGACAAAGAATGCCTTGAGGTCTTCCAGTGGACCACGCGCTTCTGTGAAAAGAAGGTGAAAGCTTTCAAAGCTGGGCACTTGAGGTCCATGAAGGTCCCCCACGCGGTTGTGGAGATGGGCCGTTCCCCCAGTGATTGGAGATTGGAGTGTGACCCCGGTTGTTATGGGCCATAGCTGTTGGATTCATGGATTTACATGGATTTTTGAGGATGTTTGGAGCATTTCACAGGTTTCTTCACCATAAATCCAACACTTTCGGCGAAGTTCCAGCAAGTTGCCCAGCAACTCGTCAGGCTGAGATCCTGTCTGGCCACGGGATGGACTTTCGAAAACCCATGTATGGCAAGAGCAAGGTCGGGGCTGGGCAGGAGCTAAACAAAAATGGAAGAGTCATCACTCATCCTATGATTTTGCGCCTGAACATCTGAGAGTTTCAAGATTTTTTGTCCAGAAAACTTGGGACTTAAGGTGACTTTGCAGCTGAAACCACGTTTTTTTTCTAGTTTATTGGATGGGTTAGGGATGGAATTCCGATATTCTTTCTTGAGCCATGCCCATAACACTTGTGTCACATGACTTGTTGCACTATGCACAGAAAAGTTTCATGGTGGATTTTGCAGCAAGGGATCAGGCCTTTGAACATTGAACAGGATCCTTCAACTATGATGGGAAGTGCCCACCCAAAGAGATATGCCATGGAGGATGATTCCACGATGGGATGATCCTCTGCCAGGACCGCAACGTCTTTGGCCACTGAGAAGAGCCGCTTTCGGCAATTTTCGGGGTTGCGCTGCGATGGCCGAGCGGTGCATAAATCCCCGCGATGGGGCTGAGCCGTGATGTCAACTGTTGCAACGAGTGCTTGGGATGCTGGAAGTAGAAGCCAGTGGCCATCAGTGGTCCAGTTGCCGCAATATTCTAACTGTTCTGTGTCAATATCTTGTGGGTCGGTCAACTCTATGGATCCCATAGCGATACATATTAACCTGTATTTGGAAGCTAAACTTTGCATGGCGGGGCGCCTATCTCCCATGTCGCATCCATGGCATATCATGCCACCAGACAGCAGAAGTTTGTCAGTTACCTAGTGCTGCAGACCCTCTCCTTAAAAGGGAAAGGGCAGCTCACCATCAGAACAAAAAAGTGGGTTGATTCCGTACGTCCCTGAAAATCAACAAGGAGCAAACACCAAGCATGGCCAGATTCCTCAATACAATCATCAACCACATCCCTGGATTTGGGCGGTTCCATGTAAGCTTTTTAAAGGTAGCGCGGCATCATTTTTGTGACAAGCTTCTGCGAATTCACGACAATTTCTGGGTCATGTTGGGCGCAGTTGTTGGCTAGTTGGCTGTTTCTTGGCATCATTCTGAGTGATGTGGTAAGCCCAGAATACAGTTTTTTTTTTTCAGTTTATGCAGCAAACCAAATGGTAGAATCAGGTATAGTTTGTTGTTGGGTTTTGCACATCAAATCATTCTTTTTTTTTTTCGAGAGCTCTTTGGCAAGCCTAGAACCTTCTATATATATATATACAATGGCTCAATCGTTCTGAATCATGAAGGGATCGGTCAAGATCTTTCTGTACGCCAAGGGTTCAGATCACAACGGTCATGTTCAGTCCTTCAAATGACCAAACATTCTGTGCGTCCCAGGGTGTATTGGAACTTTGACCTCATGTATATAGAGAATTATAGAGATATACATTTACAATTTATATCTATTGTATATATATATATATGTATCTTAGAACGTATGTAACACATGTATTTCCCCCATGTTGAATAAACATACATGTGATGATTACTACACCTTGGCACATTGACCCTTCGCTCCGAGGTCCGAGTTGCTTCAGGAAGCTTTACGACATCTGAAGCCGCTGCGCCAAGAGGCGCTTTTCCCCATTTTTTGGAACATCTGCGAAGCACACGAATAGGCAAAACATATTGTAAATGTGAGTTGTCCATAGTTATCCCATGTATAGGTTATTTGGTACATATGAAAGGGCTATTTTTGTTCGTTAGGGGACATGGGAGAATGGGACAATTTTTCAATCTTACAGGTTGGTTGATGTGCAACTTTTTGTTACATGTGGAATTATCTATACTGTAAATTACTTTACTTCGAGTTATCCCCACCATGACATCTATACGTTTTGTTACTGTCAAATCTTCTGGCATTCTATCTGACATCTTATCTGGCATTCTCTCTGGCATACCGGCATTCTATCTGGCATATCTTCTAACATTCTATTTGGCATATCTTCTAACATTCTATTTGGCATATCTTCTGGCATTCTCTCTGGCATACCGGCATTCTATCTGGCATATCTTCTAACATTCTATTTGGCATATCTTCTGGCATTCTATCTGACATCTTATCTGGCATTCTCTCTGGCATACCTTCTGGCATTCTATCTGGCATATCTTCTAACATTCTATCTGGCATATCTTCTGGCATTCTATCTGGCCGTTGAGGTCCAGCGGTGCACACTGAGCTGGGAAGGTCCCAGGTTGAGGTCCAGCGGTGCACACTGAGCTGGGCAGGTCCCAGGTTGAGGTCCAGCTGGGAAGGTCCCAGGTTGAGGTCCAGCGGTACACACTGAGCTGGGAAGGTCCCAGGTTGAGGTCCAGCAGCGCACACTGGAGAAACTGGAGGAGGAGGAGGAAGAGGCGGAGGAGGAGGAGGACGAGGAGGAGGAGGACAACAGCTCTGATAAAATCTAACAACCCTCACCTGGCAGGTGGGGAATTATAGATATAGATTAATGGGGCATAGGAAAATTAACCAGCCAGAACTACGGTGGTCTCTTTTTGCTATATAAAGGATGTACAGGTTGGTTAAGGGGTTACCCGGTTATCATTCCTCCAACTAATGTAGACCCGGCCATGTGGAATCTTTTCCATTGCAATGTGAGCTTGTCACAGGGTAACGCGAGGTTGCGAACTGGTTTGTCATGGAAACTCGAAGCCAAATATGTTATCCATTCTATTTCTATTCTATGTTTCTTTGCTGATTTGTGGCTCCATTGCTCGAGGGTCCAATTCGAATTCTAATTATCTAATTTATGAGCCCGCTTCTCACTGGCTGAAGAAACAAGAGGGATACTAATCCTTCCGAATAATTCTGTGGACCAGTGGAACCTGACCCAAGTGGGAAACTGGTTGTATTGCAACTATTGTAACTATCCAAGGCCTCCAGCGTTTTATCTGACAGTATTATTAGTATTGGATTATTGGATTTGCCTCATCCAAAAAAATCTGTGCAAGTTTTAGGCCAGGCCAGGCATCATTCAAGACACCTTCCTTGGGTTGTAAGGTGAGATCTAAGGGCAGGAAGATCTTGGATTTCTTGGAGGCGAGAGGGATCCGTTTTTGGTTTTTGGAGTGGGGATCATAGAGTTTTTGGCTATGCAAAAGTATGTTTTTTAAGTGTGTAAAAGTAGGGAAAAGTCATCCTTTTCCGGAATGAGTTTTGATACCACCGAATGGAAAAATTCATTGGCGTTTTCACATTATAGAATGGTTTCCTCCGGCGTTGTCAACGCAGACTTATCTCTGGGGTGAACCTGGCGTCAACTGTGACGGGCATAGAAACTGTTGAATTGTAAACTTCCCAAGTATTGCCCTATCACTTTAGGTGCCTGGCTTCGGTTTGGGGATTTGACCATCAAATATGGGTGTGTATATATATATATAGATGTATATATGTATATATATATATGAAACATACAAACATACATACATACAGACATACATACACATATATATATACATATATATAGCACCAACAACGGGTGAGTTGCCCAAACATGGAAGATTCCCATCTGGCCGCAAGAAGTTTTTTGCGGAGCTGCAGGAGATGGTGGCTATGTTTAATATTAGGGGGACGAGATGATTCATAGGTTCCTTAGGTTCAAAGTTGTATGGCCAACCGGATTGGGTGGGCAATACTGGCTGAATCAGGGTCGCACTGGGTGAATTCTTTGCCAGGAGCTTTTGGAGCAAAGCTGCGGAAAGGCAGAGGATGCAGGGGAGCTTTCCGATGTCCGCAGATGAAATGTTGGTCTTCCGTGGTCTTCCAAGCTGGAAATGGAAGATCTTCCGTGTGAAACTTGTGAAACCATTTCTGATTTTGTTTTCTCATTCGCCAAAAACACATATCATGTCTTTAGGAAACCATAGACATAGACCCTGAGAATCTCATATTTTTTTGAGGAAAGTAGTCTTCCAACCCCATATTTGGCGGTGTATGTGTAAGTTGGAAACTTCAGGTGTGCAGATGCAGAGTTTATCTGATTCCATCATTGTCTAAGTTTCAAAGCCCACACAAAATCATGATTCTGAAAGGGGAACCATCCATCATCTTCCATTCTGATGGGTTTGATTCTTACTTCCCGCACAAATCTCATTACTTTCCAGTAAACTACGATTAGACATGGAAAATCCGCCATGATTTTTTAATCATTTCCAAGGGCAACCCATGCATTCCACTAGCTTTTCCCATCAGCTCGGCTGTAGGAGTTGGAAAATACCTTGGCAGCCGCACTGCAGAGTGCTCAGCAGTGCAGGCTTGGTGGCTTCACTGCACATTGAACACCCATTTTTTTGGGGTAATCAATTCAATACGCAAAAACGAAATGCAGGGTTTCGTAAAAAATCATGACGCTCTTCAAACCTATTGTTGGTCGGTTTCACAAGCATTTCTGATACATTCTTGATCATTCTTGGTGGTTTCAGTGGCACTTTTCCCAGTATTGAGCTCCCTAAGTCTCTGAGCCGAGTGTGTTTGCAGGTTTCTGCATGTTGTTGGCCATTGCTCAAGGAATTCCAGGTTCAATTCATCTCCGTTTTCGGTTTATATATATATTATATTAATATATATATATATTATATTAATATATATATATATTCCTTTATCATACCTCCGTATGTTTGCTGGTTACATCCCAATTTTGCTGATAAATCACAATAAAACTTTTTTTTTGTGGTGAAATCCTCTGAATTCCGTTTTGGTGGGTTCGATCTCCCGTTCTGAGAGGGACAAACTCACTAGCGTTTCACTTGGTGCAGCTGCAGGGAAGCGGTGAAGAAAAGCACGGGTGCCCAGTCGAAGGTACGGATGACATCGTATGAATATGATTATGGTTATGACTATATATGATAATATTGATAATCATGATGATGTTGATTATGTTAATGATCACAATATGATCTTCTTCTTCTTCTTCTTCTTCTTCTTGATGATCATGTTCATGGCTGTCCTTTTATCCCTGGTTGGTTGATAAATAGAGGCTGTATCCCAAATAAACCAACAAAAGGTGAATGATGGTAAATGGCACCGTCTATTTATAGAAAAAGGACACCTATGATCATGTTGATACTGAAAACAAGAAAGTCATCATAACGGGAGTGAAAACGCCCATGGGACACTTTTGGGGATCCTCGTTGAGCGCCGCTGCCTCGGCTCTGCAGCACGCCATCCCAGCCACTCCGAAGTTCAAAGCTCTCCACGTCTCTTGGCGCCGTGGGGTACGGGTTGGGAGCCGCCAACTTGGTTGTAGGAGATAACTTGGCATACCAAGGTTTCAGGAATTTCAAGGGGGTGAACCTTCTGTCAATCTTTGGTTGAACAATGTTGAACAATACTTTAAGAAGCCGCAGATACTGGGCATCCAACCATCCAAGTTGCCTATGTGATGCACCAAAAATTGAGGAATAAACTTGGCCCATCAACTTCGGAGCCACAGGATGCTTTCCAATTGGCAATTTTCGCGATGGGAAATAGTCATAGATCCTCAACAGACCTGAGGTTCAGGTGAGTCTTGGGACGTTCTTTCCGAGGACTTGAACTTGACCTGCAGTCTTGGGGGATCCCCAAAGTTTGTTGGTCTCTTGACTCACAGGTCAAACAATGAAGCGACAATACATTTTTGGCTCATTTTGGCTCATTCCAGCTGACCCATGAGGTTTGAGATGGAGGGCCTGGGTGAGCCAGAGGAGATGGGACCATGCATTGCACCATTGCACCACAGCTGGACCATTCATTTTTGAGTGTCTATGGTTTTGGTTAATTGGTGAATCCCTTGAAAGTAAGAGAGAATGGCTTCAGCATGGGAAGTCAAGAAACAAAAGCATGGAGGAGGTCCAATACATGCAACTCCTAAGCCATGGATCTTGCCATGCTGGATTTCCTGAACCCAAATGGCTATGGGGTCGTTAACCAAGGGCCAAACCATGGCCTGTAGATTTGATGAAGTGGACTGGCCCTAGTTTGACATCTCAAGCAACGGTTTTCGATTCTGCTCCGGTAAAGGTGACGATTTGGAGCCTAGTTCCCCGGGTCAAATTCTCCAGTTCGAAACCAAGGCCCGTCGCTGCAGGAGATTTTGATGTATTTTTCGAACGCGGGTTCTTTAGAGCCTCCCAGGTGGCGATGACGGATTTCATCTGCATTCTGAAAAATCGACATGCATAGACTGGTGCTGACCTAGACCTAACATCATTCTTGTTTGAGGATCCTTGTCATTTGTGGATGTGAAGACGCACTTGGAATACCCCTGGCAGTCTCCCCACGGTCACTGCCAGGCCTTACAAGCCGACGAAACTACAGTATCAGAACGCAACTTGGGCCTGGCAGGATCACCCCAGAAAGGGTCCATTGGTTTTGCAAGGCCTTCAGAAAGTGGATCCATACCCATTTGTATATTCTTGGGGGTTAGCATTACCCCATGTTGACCCTGAATACCACAGGAAGGGGCATTCAGAAAAACGCTTGTTGGTTTAGTGTCCCCGATCTAACTATCTACCTTTACAAATATACATACACATATACACATACACATACACTGTATATATATATATATATGGTCCCGTGTCCCGTGTTCCCACCCCCCCCCCCATGGGATGGGGGGGGGGGTATGATGCCCCTGTGGTGGTGTATATACATACATACATACCTACATACCTACCTACCTACCTACTATACATACCTACGTACATACATCACATACATACATACATTACATTACATTACCTTACCTTACACATTACCTTACCTTACATTCCATACATACATACATACATACATACATACATACATACATACATACATACATACTACATACATACATACATACATACATACATACATACATACATACATACATACATACATACATACATACATACATACATACATACATACATACATACATACCAACATACCAACATACCAACATACCCAACATACCACCACCACAGGCCACAGGGGGAGGGGGACCAGAAGAACCATACCACCACCACAGGCCACAGGGCGGGGGGGGGACCAGAAGAACCATACCACCACCACAGGCCACAGGGGGGGGCCAGAAGAACCAGACGATACTGTCCACCCATACCCATTGGTGGGGGGGGGGAGGGGGGGTGGCCAACGCTGCACCATATATATATACATTCATAATATATATATATATATAAATATATATAATATATTTATATATATATAATATATATATATATATATAATATTATATATATACATACATACACATAGAATATATCCACCATAAATCCCATGCTTAGCCTAGATCAACTTACCCATTTGGGAGGCCCATTCCTGCATATTCTTTTGACGACACTTGACACCGCCCAGGCTGGTGACGGTGTTTTCGTGATCACCTTGAACGATCCAAAACGGCTCAACTGCATGAGTTCCTGGGCGTGAAATGGGCAAGCTTTGGACGTTCAAAACATGATCAAGTCCTGATAAGTTTCCCCAATTTGTTTGGGGGTCTTGAGTCAAAACAACGCCTTTTTGGTATTATATACATGGTTTGATTTTCTTGTTTTGGTTTTGCCTTCATCACCAACGACTACCATACTTTGGTTGCCACACCCCGAAGGTGATGGTCAGATGCATGACATACTTCATGTTGCTATGGGTCAATATCTAAGACCATCTAAGAACCACAGATTTCCCACAGGTTTCTTGAAATGGGCATCCCCAGTCGTCATTTCTGTTATGGTCATCCATGACTCGAGGCTTGAATCTCGTGCAAGAAGTCACTTGGCTTTTCACAGGGGGGAGAGATCCAAATGGCATACCCTCTTGTTATTCAACATAGCCATGGTATAGATGGCCCATTTATAGACGATTTTCCTATTAAAAACCTCCATTTATGGTTGGGATGTTCCATGGCTATGTTAGTCATAACCAGATGGGAACTATGGTATTATGGTGCAGTCAGAGTAACGGTCACTGTCATGGGATATGGTCCACTGGGCACTGGGCAGGAGATGAAGCGGTGGATTATCTAGGCATAGTTGATGACCCCAGGTGGTAATTCATGGTAGCCTCTGGTAATGGAAAACCATAGGAAAACCATAGGAAAATGGATGAAAATGGTGGTTTAATGGGATTTAATGGGATTTATTTGTATATATATACCCTCTGGTACTAACAGTTTGCTATTGAACATGGCCCAGTCGAAATCGTGGATTTTCCCATGAAAAATGGTGGATCTTTCCATAGTTATGTAAACGTTTACCAGAGGGTAATGATTGCAACATTGAAGGCCTGGCCTCATCTTACCGATGCCTTGGTAAGATGGAGATCAGCTCAGCTGAGGTGACATTGTTGGTCGCGCCCTGGCAGGTTGATAGGCTTCCACCATATGTTCGTCGCAGTGGAAGCGTTGGAAAATCCATCCAGAAATATGATGGTTCCTGACTTCCTGAAGATTGTTAGAAGGTTATTGCTTCATGCTGCAGGTTATGTGAGTTATTTATAGTTATTTTGGTGTGTGTGAAATAAGGTGCACATCCAACTTACAGGTCCAGTGGACAGGGATGGGATGGATGGGCTAAGGAGCACGCGAAGCGAGATGAACGATGCAAGATCATCGTGTTGGACGACTCAGCTGTGGGGATGCTTCCCAGATCTTTTAAAGCAAGGCTTAGTGTTTTTTTTCCCCAAGATGAATATCATCTACAAGTGTGGATCAGGATTTCTGATGAGCCATGGTTGCTTCGGGGTCAAACCTAAGATATGTAGAGAGCCTCTGACATCAATCAGAATTGGGAACATCACAAACCTGTAAACTTCAAATGATATAAGTTCAAGAGATACTGAGATACCCACATTTTTTTTGGCTGAATACCCTCAACTGAGCCAGCTGGTGTAAATCCCCTGGCCCTAGTTGCCCTAGTTCTTCAGAAGATTCAGCTGATAAATCCCCTACAAGGTGGACCCCCTAAGTCATGGGGGATCCCCAGTCGTCACCATGGCATCCATTGATCGGTTCCTGGGATGTCATCCAGAAACCTGGGTGGATTGTAGTGGCTCTGTTCATGAAGGATTTCTATGGCAATGTCGGGAATCGTTTATGACTCAAGCGGCTTGGGATTGTTAATCATACGTTGTTTTTGGAACAAACTTCAAGACTCAATCCCAATTTTTTCATGCCTGAACCACCTTTTTGAACCTTTTTTCATACACATCTCCCAGCAATTTGAATTCTTATGGTGAACTACTCACAATTGATGGGTGAAATCCTAATTCTTGAGGCTCAAAATCCCAAAAATTGATGATTATTCACTGTATAAACCAGTATAATCCCATTGTAACCCCATTAACCATCATTTAATCCAATTAAAATCCCATGTAATTTAATTTGAACCACTATAGTTCACTATAGTCTAGAGTATGGTTTACAATCCCATGATTTAACTCCCTCAACACATCCCATTTTTCACGTAGTTTTTGATGATCGGATGAGGTGGACGGGCGCGGGCCGCGCCTTCAGCGCGGGGGGGAACTTCACGGACACCAGCAGCACGGTGCCTGAGGAGGCCGCTGAGGGGGGTGCATAGTGGATTTTGAAGGGATTCGGACGACGTTTCATGGGATATTTTGAGGGATTTTCTGGGGATTTTCATGGGATTCTAAACCATACTATAGTGGTTTTTCATGGGATTATCATGGGATTATCATGAGATTATCATGGTTAATATACTGAATAATCCCTTCTCCGTAGTAAAAACACACATGGTGACTGCAGTGACTAAAACACGAGTGGGACCAGTTATGGGATGATCGAACCCGCAGCTGGAACCCGCAGTTGATGTTGAATACCACCCAAACAGCTGATGTTGATAGAGGATATGAATGGTAGCCTCTGGTAATGGAAAAACCATAGGAAAACCATAGGAAAATGGTGGTTTAATGGGATTTCATGGGATTTATTTGTATATATACCCTCTGGTGAACTAACAAAAAGCTATGGAAAATGGCTATAGAAAGTTCGTGGATTTTCCCATGAAAAATGGTGATTTTCCATAGCAAAATGTTAGTTCACCAGAGGGTAGAGGAGATCTACATCTATATATGTCAAAGTATCATAAAGTATCTAAATCATCTATATTCTACATGAATCCAGTGAAATGAAACCATGAGGGTTGAATAGACCAAAGATGGCAATTGGGGTACGCATTGTGGTCTGGAACGAGAGCTTTGTACAGCTGGTAGTTGGTTGACGTTTTAACAACTGTCCCTGGAGGCGCCTGCGAGGTGAAAATGTGTTAGATCTTCCACAATTTGTTCTATTTAAAGGTCCTGCATGGTTCATCCCTGTGGTCTGCCAAACCTACTAAGGTTGTTTGGCAAAGCTGTTGTAATTGCGCCACGTTCCCACATTCCCCGCATGGACCATGATGATTTGATTCCATCCCTGGTGGCATCAAACTTGTCAACCTCAGAATGAATATGTATATTATATATGGTTTAGCACCAAAAACGACAATTTTTGTATCTCCATTGGCACCCTGATTTGGATGAATTGACGTACGGTATGGTACTCAAACATGGCTTGCTAGAAAATATCCACACCGCTGCGAGGTCTTCGAGGGCTATATCCAGGCCTTGGGAGATCTGGGTGCGGCTAAGCCTTGGCTTAGCGACTGGTGATGATCCTGTCTGTTCGTTTGGATGTCTGGCTGGTTGGCCATGAATTAGCTAATGGGAAGCAATTTGCTGCACTCACCTACATTTGGTTGAAACCTCCGGTTTACCGGCACCTTTTCTTGACATCCAGCCTGTGACTAGTGTGAAACTATGTGAAACTCATGCTTGGTCTCTTCGATGTGCCTTTCAGCCATGATAAATCATGTGACGGCACTGATTTTAGCACTTTCTATAACAATCCCAGCATGATCATCCCAGCAATATGATGGTATTATAGCAATCCATATTGCTATACATCCCAAGATCATCCCATCCACTGCAATTCTACGTTCCCGATTCACCCTGGATGCCATCAGGAGGGTCTTGCGGTGCAGCCGCCAGACGTTTCCCTTGCAGGCACCACCCGTGCAACTTGGCTGTTTTTTTTTTGGCATTGACGTGGCCATGACATCAAAAAGTGGGATAATGTGGTAAACCCTAACCCCTAAACCATCCCCAAAACTATCATACATGGGTGGTATAAGCCATTACCAAATGCTAGCTTTGTTATCGGGTTTCCCACATTAGTAAAAACTAATAAGAGCCAGAAAATGCCAGAAAGAATTGAGGAAGAAGCAGCAAAAAAAATGGTAAACATCAAACATGCCGGCTGTGAGAACCACAATGAGGCATTCAGACAGGCACACTATGTCCATTAGCCAATACAGGTATAAAACATTGTAGGTGGCTCATCTGAAAACTGAAATACATCCCTCACAGACATGCGTTTGAAACAGTCTGTTCGCGAGGGCGGACTGTGTTTCTTTTGGGCTCCGCGCCATACTTTCCCAAATTTGATGGTAGACCCTCAATTATTACTTTCTGGATGATCCCGCACTCCACACAAACAAAGCCAAAAAAGTCGCAAACCATGCTGTCGTTGTTTCGCGTCTCTTGGTGTCTCTTTTGGGCCAACATCATATGGGTTGGTGTAATCTAGGCAGGTTCATATCCACCTCTTACAGTTGGATTGGTGGATGTGCATCCCAGTTAGTAAGTGGGGAACAACTCGCAACCATTCGCAACCCAGTTATGAGTTATAGTTGTGACGATGCGATGTATCCGAGTTAGATCACCACTTACCAACTGGGTCCCGCACCCCAAGGGTGATTTTGAGAGGTTTCCATCCCTGATCTCCCCATGTATATGAGTCTCAGCAGATGATCGAAGTGTCAGTTGCTCATGGAATCCAGTATTTACCGATTAGATCATGTTACACTCTGGCAATTTAACATAGAAAAGCAGCCTTTTCAACAGGCATATCTACGAATGGGCCATGGCTTCGTAAAATCCATGGATTTCATTGGTTGATTTTGATCTCCCCATTGATATGGTCATCATGTAATCACATCTCCAATATCAATGGGTATCATCTCCAACATACATACGATGATACCATCCAATATCCCATCCAATATCCCATCATGGGATTTTAATACATGGGATATTTAAGATATGGCCTAAATTTCAGGGGATATTTTCCTTTAAAATATGCCCTGAAATATGGTACTAACGTACCTCCATCGGTTCGGATCCTGAAGATCTCCCATTTTTTGATCCTCAGGAGATGATCAAATTCCCCAAGATTTCCATCTCTGCCATCAACGGCACCACCATTGGTGGTGGAATTAATCTGGGGCTCCTGTGGCAGGATCTCGACGCTTGGCGATCTTGGGGCCTGGTGGGGCTGTTTTGGGTCGTTAGGACCGGACCCATGCCTAGATTGCCTAGATTGCCTAGATTGCCTAGATTGCCTAGATTGCCTAGATTTTGATGGATTTTGATGGATTTTGATGGGCATCTCAGTTCATATCGTCCTTTTTCTGGCCAGAATCATCCTGCCTTTTGGGATAGACTATGCCAGCAGGCACCCCTGACTGTCAAACCCCTCGCGGAAAATAATAAGCACAACAATAGTCAGAATGAACATCATAACAATAATGTGCCATAATCATCCATAATCACAATGACAATCAGAAATCATCACAATGATAATCATAGCAATATCGTTTTGGACCATCTTTTCACGGGGCGAGTCAACGCCCATTTGCCAAGGCCTTTGTGGGGGAGGAGCTGCGGGTGGAAGGGGCATCACCTCATCCGGGAGTAATCACACCAGCCCAAGAATTGCATTCCAGTCGTGGAACTGGGGTTCCTAGTTCCTGCAGCTTGGCGACCGAAGCCAATTGCGAACCAGCTTTGTCTTCAAATCCACCTGTTTCCTGGTGATTTTCTTAGAAAATCGCTTTTCGATCCTAGATCTTCCCAAGCATCGCCGTTGGGTTTCGCCGTTTCGCCCCCAGGACGTGACCTTTCGCTATCCCTTTGGTGAGCTGGGACTGGTGCCCGAGCTGGGATCCTCCGTGCTGCTGCGGCTCAGCTGAAATTCATGGCTTGTACGGAATCCCAACCGCGCAACCCAGCCATGATGAGTATGCCATGTTTCTGACAACTTGGGCATTGTTTTTTTGAAGATTCTGCCATTTTGCGAAGATTTTGAATTCAAAGAATTCAAGAAACACAGCGAAAATGAGGTGAAACAGATCCATACTTGCAGGCTATTTATTTATTTTGTTGGTCTTATTTGCACATCTCTCAAGCTGTGATTGACCTGTCCATTCTAGGTGCTTGTGTTGCAAGTCTTTTATTGTTGAAATAGAATCATTACACAGATGTATACAAATATATTTATACATACATATGTATACTGGTTGGTGGTTTGAACCAGTTTTTATTTTTCCATATACATATTGGGAATGTCATCATCCCAATTGACTCATATTTTTCAGTGGGGTAGGTGGCCCCCACCAACCAATCAGACATGGAGAATCCCCCATCTGTTCGATGATATCAAGGCACTGTGATCATCTGCTACTAAAATGAAGGGCCCCAAGGATCAACAGCTTGGTTGGTGCAACGTTTGACCGAAGCAAAGCTATTTGTGTTTCTTTTTTTTAATTATAAATGCTGGTGACAGCTCCATTTTTATTGCTGACTTACTGGTGACTTTACCCCTTGGTATATAATTGAACCCAGCAACGGAATTTCAACACACACACACGTATATATATATATATATATATATATGTATATACATAATACATATTTGGAACAGGATTTCCAGCTACTGACAATGAGCGATTTTCAATTGCCATATGTGCTTTAAAGAAGTGCTCTCCAGCAACTTGGGCTTCCCTGAGAGTTTTCCAGTTTTCGTTTTGTTTGTCTACTGGAGAGTATCCCGCGGTTATACATCCCATTCTATGTCATTGTATCATATTATATCCTGAATATCCATCCATCCATACATCCATACATACAGACATACAGACATACAGACATACACACATACACACACAGACGGACGGACGGACGGACCGACAGACAGACAGACAGACAGACAGACACACATACATACACACACACATATATATATATATATGTATATACGGCACAATGCCTGGGCTTTGCCCCGAACCGCAAGGACGACGGGCAACGCATCATCATCATCATCATCATCATCATCATAAATTGAATGTAGTTTTTAACATTCCCTATTACGTTTGTTGATCTTCCCCGTTGAATGTAAAGTCTAATGGGGGTGGGGTTTTAACATTTCCTAATACCTTTGTTGATCTTCCCAATCGAATGTAAAGGTTAACCGGGGGTCGGATTCTAATATTCCCTAATACCTTTGTTAATCTTCCCATTTGAATGTAGAGTAGAGTTTAACGGAGGTGGGATTTTTATATTCCCCAATACCTTTGTTGATCTTCCCGATTTGACGGGGGTGGGATTTTAATATGCCCTAATACTTTTGTTCTTCCCAATTGAATGTAAAAATTAACGCGGGTGGGATTTTAATATTCCCTAATACCTTTGTTGATCTTCCCAATGGAATGTAGAGTTTAACGGGGGTCGGATTCTAATATTCCCTAATACCTTTGTTGATCTTCCCAATTGAATGTAAAGTTGCAACAACATTTGATTGGGAATTGGAACCCTCTACGCTGGGTGTTGCGCGTATATATATAATATATGCTATATATACATATATACATATAATTATATATCAATCATGTACATATATACGTATATGTATGTATGTATATATATATATATGTATGTATATGTGTAAACATGCATGATATTATATGTTAATCATCATTTTTCCTATTACCACGGCCTATCATGGATCACACAGGCCCCGTGTGGTCGGCCTGACGCGCGCAAAGCAACTCATGCAGTGCCCGCAGAAGGTGGAAATGAGGAGGCAAACTGTCTAGTGTACATAGATAATTCAAAGAATACATAGGTACTGTACATATATATATATATACACATACGTATAGATAAACTCATGTATATATATATATAGATAGATAGATAGATAGATAGATAGATAGAATTTTAGAATTTTGTACACGGACGCACACACACAAACACATGTATCACATATGTATATAGATAGGCCTTCTATATCCATCAATAGCTCGAAGTGGGGAAGTGGGGTCTCTTTAGCAGAAGGGCGGTGCCGTGGGGATTCCACCATTTAATCCATGGAGCATCCAGCAAACTAACATAGGCACGGACGTCCACCAGAAATGCTGATCAGATCATTCCTACGGAAATCATGGGTTTTCCGTATCTATGCCAGTTTGCCCAAAAGAGGTCCTGGAAAAAAAATCCGCCAAATGCTCATTGAACTATCCTGCTTGATTTATGGCTTTGTCTAGAGTCTAGAGGTCCTGTTTTTGAAACCCTGGCAGTCAACTGGCATTTCTGGCATACCCCTTGGCTGTATTGCCAGATGGTCATCGGGCCAGATAATCCCAACTGGCACAGGTACGGTTCAGAGTTCACCGCACAGCAGGCGCTGCAGCCTCTTGGAAGCAGACATGGGTGTGGGTCAATACCAAATCATAGCGAAATTTGGGTTGCTATGAACCCAACAATGACCACATTTCTGGCAGATTCTCCTCTTGATGTGACTCTGTGACTCATTCCCAAAATCGGCTCAGCAAACAGTAAGGCCTTTTTGGCCCAGAAAGGGGGATCTTTCAATTTCCATTTCAACTTTCCACAGAGGATATCCCCAAAATCGTGACCCCCTTGGCGGCAGCGAGGTGGGGACTTTGCACCGAGGTGGTTCCCAGCAAGGAGGCTGGGATGCTCCCGATCCTGATGCTGACTTCGGCTGACTTCGGTCGCAGGGGATCCACTGATTTTGGGGGTCGAAACCACAATACACATATCTTCGGTCCAGTTTTCCTATTGAAATCCCTAAATTTTGGGGATCCCAATGATTTGACCCATCCCCACTCTAAAGCACAAGCAGGTGCTTCCCAAAGCAGTGGAGGCTGCAAAGAAGATGGCTAAGATGCCACAGTCTGGGGCTGAGGTATCACTGTGGGTCGAAGTATGCTGAGAATGGAAACCATGGATTATTTTTGATACATTATGACACTTATCATATACACTTATAATGGAAACCAGTGTCATAATGGATTATTATTTTTGATACATTATGACACTGGATATCATTGCATCAAATACAACAACATGCGGCATGATTTTTCACAATAAACACTCGATTTGTCTTGAGTCCACTGGTACCACAAGTGGGTATTTTTCCAGCTGAAATCGGGATTGAACGATTGAACCAACAAAAGGGTGATCTCGTCAACCGAACTAGGGGATTTTGCCAAAAAAAAAAGGGATGAAACCCGAACCAGGACGGCTTCTCACTTGACAAAGTTGCTCTTGTCTTTTTAGTGATGCCCCCCGAATTGGCTTCAATTCATCCTTTTTTTTTTTTTTCATTTTTTGGATGCCCTGACTTTGTTGGATAGAACATGCTGGAACCCCTGAAATTTGCAAGTTGTACTGAGGTTCGCCCTGCGGGAGTCCAAACGCCTCCTACAGAAGGACAGTTTTTCGACAGAGTTATCAACCCTTGGCCCAACATGTCCAAAATTGAACATGGAACCCAATGAAGGCCAGATCCAGCAAGTAGTAAAATCATTCTTGGATCTCCTTTGAAATGGTTCCATGTTAGATTTTTTGGGACCTCACAATGACCTCACTGTTTTTGAGTCTTGATAGACATTGACAGAAGGAACCCCAAAAAAGGGTTGAATTTCTGATTTAGGGAATTGTAGAATTTTCTTAGCATGAGCTTGTTTGCTAGGTACCCTCGGGTACGCTGGGACATCCCCCATTCACAGATGATTTGGCAAAGTTCTAACCGAGTTCTAACCAGAAGAGGAGCGAAAACATGTGAAACCCAGAGTTCAAATCATTTACCCTCCGGCAATGAACATAGCCATGAACAACTCATTAGAGATGGCCATTTTCCATGGCTATGTAGCTGAGCTCCTCCACCGAATCTGGCTTTCATTCTTTCTGCCATGGAATTGACTTAGCAACCCTCTTGCTGGGTTGCTAACAGTTGTGACGTGTGCACGTCATTCTTGGGATTGAATCTAGATTTCATTCCCTAGCTGATATTTGTAGATTTTGGCTACTTCAACAGCGGGCTGCGGGCTGCCCGGCTTGGCCTGTGAGCCATTTACCGGACTGCGGCTTCACGAAGCCCATGGTTGGATTAAGGGTAAACTTGCTGGGGGTAGGCGACCAACGGCTCTTGATGGAACAAGTTGTTTCCTACCAAAACATGGATTTTCCATGGTATCTAACTATCTATACCAGCCGAAGCATGTCTGTTAGGGGATGTCTCCGGCTGGCACCTCATGGAATGTCTCACTGTTTGGTGCCTGCATCACCCCATTGCTCCTTGTGCGTCCAAGTTTGTATATGATGAGGAAGCCATAAGGAAGTGGGATAAAAAAACCATGTATCATGTACCATGGATTAAGACACTAATTCATGATAGTACAGTCTAACTATAGGACAATATTATATATATATTAACCCTAATCATATACTATTGCTACAATACATATAGGAATGCTAACCATAATGGAATATTACATACATATATATATATGTATATTAACCATACACAAACCATATATGGGTAAATTATAGCGGGGCACCAACTCCTCTGCACAAGGGAAAAGGATAAATTATAGCGACCTCACTGTTCTCCCTCCGCTGGAATGATGGTTAGCATTGGGATAACTATCCCAAAATAGCCTTACTTCAGATGAGTGAAATATGATCATTTACCCATATATATATATATACATGCATATACATATATTTATTTATGTATTTATTTATTTATTTATTATGTATTAAGCATAACCTATACGAATATTATTTCTATTCATATATGAATGCCAACCATGGAATGCTATCTATTCACCATACACTAACCACAATGGATTTCTTCCTACGGCGGCGCGGGCTGCGTTCAGGACCTGGTTGCGGCCATCGACAGCATCACCCAGGAGGAGCTGGAGACGCTGCGGAACTGCATCGTCGCCTTATCCAACAGGGGGAGATCCATGGGAGTCATTTTTTTGGGCAACACATGGTGATTTAACCAGAGAAAATGGTGCTTTTATGGGATTTAACCATGATTAGTTGTGGTTTTCTGGGATTTAACACACATGGGGATTTCCATAAATAGAGGATACCCCAATAGCTGGATGGTTTATAAGGGAAAGTCTATCTATAAATGGATGATAACTAGGGGTACCCCCATTTATGGCAACCTCCACGTGGGGATTGAGTGGGTTTTATGTGATTTAAGCATCATGGGGATATCATGAGTATATCTGGTGGTTCTGAAGATGTTTTGTAGTTCTATCCGTACCTTCCGGCAAGGTGGCTAGCCGGGAAATCCCCAGCAAGTGGTGGTTTTAAATGATTTTCAATGTATGCGGAGGGTACCCCAAACCTTTTGGTTCCTCGTAAAAATTGTGATTTTCCATAGTTTTTACCCATTAAATGGCAATTTATACTGGATTTACCATTAAAAATTGTGATTTTCCATAGTTTTCACACATTAAATGGCAATTTATAGTGGATTTACCATAAAAAATGGTGATTTTCTATAGTTTTCACCCATGAAATGGCCATTTATAGTGGATTTACCATTAAAAACTGTGATTTTCTATAGTTTTCACCCATTAAATGGCCATTTATAGTGGATTTACCATTAAAAATTGTGATTTTCCATAGTTTTCACCCATTAAATGGCCATTTATAGTGGATTTACCATTAAAAATTGTGATTTTCTATAGTTTTCACCCATTAAATGGCCATTTATAGTGGATTTACCATTAAAAACTGTGATTTTCTATAGTTTTCACCGATTAAATGGCCATTTATAGTGGATTTACCATTAAAAACTGTGATTTTCTATAGTTTTCACCCATCATTAAATGGCCATTTATAGTGGATTTACCCATTAAGAATTGTGATTTTCCATAGTTTTTGTATGTTTACCAGAGGCTAATTGATGTATAACTGGTTGGGGTTGGGTCACGACAAGCGAAGTCGGTCGCAATGAGGCTGCACCAAGCGTAAACGATTTCGCAAGATATCTGTTGTTCATACTTTGTATATATATCATATATATATATATATGTATGTATGTATGTAATGTAATGTAATGTAATGTAATGTAATGTAATGTAATGTAATGTAATGTAATGTAATGTAATGTAATGTAATGTAATGTAATGTAATGTAATGTAATGTAATGTAATGTAATGGTATGTATGTATGTATGTATGTATGTATGTATGTATGTATGTATGTATGTATGTATGTATGTATGTATGTATGTACATGTCTATGTATATATAACATATAATTATACATATCCACATAGATATAGACATGTACCTTGTAATATACACGTACACAGCCATTCATAAATATAAAAGCTGCATGACATTTGCGAGACTAGACTGTCACCTTCCCATGGAGACCTTTGATGGTTGGTCATTTTCCCTCTTGCGACCATAACTTGGGCTGTCCTCCATTGGAGAAACCCAAATATCGCACTGTTGATTAAAGCTGAGCAATAAAGCTGCGTAGCAAGATGAGTTTTTTTTTTTGGTTGTACCATCGCATGTCCGATTTAAATCCCACCGTGGAAGCGCCAAGGCCAGTCCTGAAACTCGGAAGGCCATGATGGCTCTGATGATGAAGACCAGTCGCGTGACAGAACCTGGAGCTGGGAGTTTCTACAAGGGAGATCTGAGCGGCAATGGCAACTTTAGATACTGAAAAATAATTCTGGATGAATGGGTTACTCCTCATTTATGGTATATATTTACTTATGGTTAACTTATGGTCCTTTAATATTGGCGACCTCACTACCCTATATACTCCCTATATTTGTCAAGCAAACATTTATGGTTCGCCAAACCTGGAGGATACCAACTATCATAACAGGGTAACATGGGTTGAGAGAGCCTCCCATTTCTGGCAAAATATGGCGTATGCAATGACCCCCCTTCTGCTACCACTACCATCCATTTATTGGTATGTACACACTTAGGAGGATGTATATTTTGGGGTTAGTTTGTCAGATCACTTCCGATTCCGTTGTGTATATAAACCTGGAAGATGCAGCAACCTCTACAATGGATTGATTGGCATAGGGTATATATAGGGTATGTATATAGTATAAATCTATAGCTTGTATTTATGGTATATATACATACGTGGTCGAGTCCTGTGCTCGCGCCATGAGACGAATGCCGGTCCCATCATTGGGGGTCGCTAAACACACCCATCCAATTTATGGAGCAACGTCAGCGCGATTGTGGGCCATAGACGAAAACGGCCCTGGATGCGTAGCGAAGTGCTCCTGTTTATCCTTGGGGTCGACAAGGTGTGTTCTCTCGACGTTGCTTTGCCGTTCGCAACTCTTCGCAACGGTTCGCAATGAGATCGATGCGGCCGCACCAATAGTGAGAGTTTTGGCAGACCTGGCATCTCATTTTGTGTGGCAGGCGTTGGCAGGCGTGGCACTTAGTGACACTCAGATGTATGTGGTCACATTGTCAAAACTGGTTTTGTGTGACAGTCACAATATTTTTGAATGGCTTTTCTTAGATTCTAAGATGGCCTTCTCTTTTTGTGGCAGGAGGAGTACTTGAGACAGGTCTATGAGTCCATCGGATTAGCTTTCAGTAGCGACCGTATAGCAGGATTGCATTTTTTGTTTGCTGCATGATGGTCTGCCTTGATCACGACGACGACGACGACGACGATGATGATGATGGCTGATGATGGATGATGGTGATGGTGATGACGGCGACGACGACGACCACGACGACGACGACGACGACGACGACGAAAATGATAAAGACGATGATGATGATGATGATGATGATGATGATGATGATGATGGATGATGATGGATGATGGTGATGATGTTGATGATGATGGATGATGGTGATGATGATGATGATGATGATGATGATGATGATGATGATGATGATGATGATGAGACGACGACGACGATGATGATGATGAAAATGATGAAGAGGATGGTGATGATGATTGATGATGATGATGGTGATGACGATGATGATGATGATGATGATGGATGATGATGGATGATGGTGATGATGTTGATGATGATGGATGATGGTGATGATGATGATGATGATAATGATGAGACGACGACGACGATGATGATGAAAATGATGAAGAGGATGGTGATGATGATTGATGATGATGGTGATGGTGATGATGATGATGATGATGGATGATGATGATGATGATGATGATGATGATGATGATGATGGTGATGGTGATGATGATGATGGTGATGAGGAGGATGATGATGATGGTGATGATGATGATGATGACGATGACGAAAATGATGAAGACGATGATCGCGGTGATGATGGTGATGATGGTGATGATGGTGGTGATGCTTGTGGCGATGAAGAGCTGATGGAGATCTTCACATCATGTTGAGAGCTTATCTCGTCACGGGAGATCCCAAGGTATTTGAGCAGACACTCCGCTATAACAATGAACAACAATCCACAAAACTCTTTGAAAATTTTGCAGTTTCAACTCAAAATTTTGAAGCAATGATTGAAAATGGGAACAACAGCAAAACTTGTCATTTTTGGAGGTTTGGAAGTGGTTAACTTATGTTTTTTTGGGTGAGAATCAGAGGTGGAACTCTTGCGGGTTTTCTTGAATCGAATCTTCTGATTAAAGAAAACCCGCAAGAGTTCCACCAATTCATTGAATTTTTTGAGGTTTTTGGACGTGGTGACATGTTTTTTGTCTGCGGTGAAGTATGTTGCGTTGTGAGTCTGGAGCGTGGAGTGTGGAACCTGGGGTTTGTAGAGTGTGGAGGTTGTTGTAGTAAGGAACTCGATAAAGATGCATTCGGGTTCGTGGACTCATTTTTTCGGTGAATGTACAGATGTTATCCCCTTTGATCCCACTTACCAGGGTATAGAACGAAAAAGGTCCAACACATCTCAACATCTTTGAACCATGAATCGCATGCTGAGAGGTAAAAACTCGTCGAAATTGTGAGCAAACTTTGGTGGAGTGGATGTACAAAGCATCGACTGCGGAAGCTGTCACCCAGAAGGGCGGCAAACCATGCAGGTGGGCGACAGCCATGATGATTTGGGATGATTTGGGTGTGTTTCAAGCCATGGAAACCCAATTTATGGCCTTTTTAATGGGGCAAAAAGGAAAACATGATGATAAACTCCATGGGTGATGGACAATGGGAAACACAGCCATGTGGTGAATGAGAACATTCTAATGGCACTACGTCAGGTGTCCTGGAATCCCACCTCTTTTTGCATTGTAGCCCTTGCACGGTATATGACAAGACAATGTGGTGCCTTTTTTTGTCAAGGCTGGTTCACGACTCGCAATCACGACTAGGCACAAACGAGTCTTGGTTGAAATACAATATTTCGTTTTTTATTTTTATTTTTGCGGTATTCAGCTGTTCATTCTTTACTAGAACATCAGTGGTAATTCTTATTGGTTCTAAACATACATCGAGCACATAGACAAGTCGGAAGATCGAAGGCCACTCCAAAGGTTCCTTAAGCAGTCGACACTGTTTGGCTAGGGAGCCTGCATGGGTCTTGCTGACCCGGTCTCTTAGCTCCAGTCACCAGCTGCACTCGGCACTTGGCCGAGGAAAAAAAGGTCACATTTTGGGTTTGGGGCAGGAGACCAGGCGTGAAAGAGCGCCTTTGGCACCTGGAAAAGGTAGGACACAATGGTTTTTTTTTTTTTCTGTGAGCAAAGCTTCTCAAGTATTGTCTTTCGATGTCTTTCTGGCAATTCAAAAGTGACCCTTTGACTTCAAAGCAGGGGATAATGATGGGTCACTTTGAATGGTCTACAAGGGGTCCTGACATTTCCTCTGTTTGTTCGGCTTGAAATGGTGGCTCCGATAGTGGCGAAACGCGGTTTTCACAAACATTCTCACTTATTTGCTGCTTAAACACTTAAACTGTAACTCTAGTTTTTGGCATGCAAAACCACAGTTTTACTGATATCGAACGCGTCCAGAAGTGAGGAAATGATCGCAGGAACCATAGTTTCGCGACAGCCTAGGTGGTCCTTGATGGGGAAGTGGTACCTGAGAATCTAAGCATTTCATAGTATCTCATGGTATCTCATCTCATCGTATCTCCCCGCGTTTTTTTTTCATGTTTGTTTTCTTCATGATTTTCGTCATTTATACACGCTACAGAAATCCCGGTGATTGCCCAGGGCATCCGATCAGTTCCCTGAAACAGTGCCGGGCGTCCAGGTTGGAAGCAGTGCAAAACGGTCCTGAGCCGCTTCGGCAAGGCGGAGGAGCGAAGGGGGCTGCATGGGCGGGTCTTGATCTATGGCAAATCAGTACATGGAATTCAGATGAATTTGGGGATGGATTGACTTGGATTTATCAAAATAAATTATAACTACACCATATGATACCCCCACAAAATTATAGTTTATCTACATATCTTTAGTTAGAGGAATTGGGATTATACATATACATGGTTCATTATAGTGATCATCCTACTAAATGGTCAATATCCCACTGGGCTCCATTCGGTTGCTAAGTGGAATGATGCTTCCAAGAAGGTTGCAGGTTGCAAGCTACTTTGCTTGAAGATCTTGAAGCGCCTGGCAGGGGCTCATCGGGCTCATCCCAGTTTTTGGAGGTGCCCCAAAAAAATATGGAACAGTTCCTTCCAGCTTATACCCTCTGGTAATTTAACATAGCTATGGAAAATCACCAATTTTTAACGGGAAAATCCACTATAAATGGTCATTTTCAATAGCTATGTTAAATTACCAGAGGGTAGATGATGTGTCCCCCATTCCAGGTTTCCATCTTTCCTGCTGGGGGTTCCCATGGGCTCTGATTTTCAGATGGAACGCCGGAAGTGGCAAGAGAAGTGGCAAGCGCAGTGTGCGGAGCTGGAGGCGATTTTCCGAAGGGTTGGGGGGGGGGAAGTCTGGAAGCCATCAACAAAATCGATAGGCCAAGAATCATTATTAACCATTTATATATATATATATTAATAATTATGTTAATTATGTTTGATGATTGTGACATATAGGTCTAACAATATAACAATTAACTATGTTGGTCTTTGTTGTATAATCAACTATGTTGACACATATCAACTATAATCAAATATAATCAACATATCGATTAAACATCCATAAACCATACTCGATGCACCCCATGATGCCATGTGAGTATGACAATCCAGACTCAGAACAGGTTGATGATTGGCTGAAACACGGCCAGATTGGAACCCAGAAATGGATGGTAGCGTTCCGAACCGGAGAGTTATGGCCAAAAGGTTCAGCACATCACATCATCCACTTGCAACGGAGCCTGGGCTCACCCATCATAGCGAAGTCACGCTGGCTTCCGCTGAAACCGTGGAAACCATCCATGTTGCGGAAAACTGATCTAACCATTTCTTAGTTCATCTAAGCGATATTTTTTGAATTTATAACTTGAAATCCAGATTCGGTTGGTGCCCAATTTCCATTTTTTTCAATAAAAACCTCAGATCTCAGGAGCTGAAGAAAGAGGCCAAAGAGTCGTTGAACATCAAGGACGGTCGAATGGCGAAGATCATCGATGATCATCGAATGTCATCCCAAAAGATCCCCACAGCAAGAGTCGCAACAGGTTTCGGCATGTAAATCTAGTGATTTGCATCGAGGATTCCTGTGGCCGTCATCTAAATTGAAGACATCACGTTTTTTTCCGACTCGGCACCCGGTGTCAGAGGCGCAGATCAACGGGTGGAGCCCGAGGTTTGTTTCAGAAGATTCAGATGAGTCACTACGGACAACTTCCAACGAGTTTCCGAAGTGTCAGAGCTAATAATTACCTACCCATGTGGGACCAATAATAATAATAAACCTGCAATTTGGGGATGGGCTATAACACCCATCTATGGTGATTTTGGGATGGTGTACCGACAATTCCAATGAGTCACTTCCTCCTGAATGGTGGCCAGGACGTTTCGAAAGCGCAGGTGGCTGCGCTGAGGGAGAGGAGCGGGGATTTTGGAACTTTTTACATTGCGATTGCTGGTGGTGTCCTTATGTGGATGGGTTGCACTCCCAGTATTTTCACCCAGGGATTCTTCGGGATTCTTCCGAGAATTGGTTCGGGGGGAAAAGCATCTGGAAACTTTTTTCGCACTCATTCCGTCAGATTCCTTCAACATTTGATGATCTAATGCTGCAGGACATCCAGATTGGGCATCATGCTTGGAGGAGAAGGTGGAGTGGGAATCTCCTGTGAGGGTTGGGCGGTTGGGCTTGGGATGCTGGTAATTTCACAGGATTTTTTTTCAGACCTGCTGGGACCCGCAGATTGGCTGGTTGCGGGTGAAGAACCATGATTATCATATACGCACGCATATATATATATATAATCACATATATATATAATCACATATATATAATCACATATATATATATAATCACATATATATATATATAATCACATATATATATAATCACATATATATATATATAATCACATATATATATATAATCACATATATATATAATCACATATATATATATATAATCACATATATATATATAATCACATATATATATATATAATCACATATATATAATCACATATATATATAAATAATTATATATATATATATGTATAATATGAAATGCATGCTTTCTTGGATGAGAATTGCGGCCCATGCCCAGGTTTATCCGAGGTTGTCCCAGTCAGGTCTCTGACAAAGCGATGTTAGAGGCCCAAAATGCCACTGAAAACCCAAGTATTGAAACATTGGGAAGTCACGGAAAAGGTCATGGACAGTTTAATACGTTTAAGTATCTTATATCATCACATATCATAACATATCATACTATATCATCATATATCATCGTATATAATCATATATCATCGTATATCATTACATATATATATAATCATACATAATCATATATCATCATATCTAATACCAATTACATGATAATACACTTCCAACCAGAACCAGGACTTGCCCCGATTTTTTTTGTGTCAGGCCCGGTGGCCATCGCCTTTGCCTGGTGGGGAACTCCAAGCAGAAGTTCAACCAGTGAAGTAGGGATATCATGCGAACATTTGATGTGCGTATATACATAAGTGTATATATATATATATGTATACATACAATTATATACGCTTGTCACCGTCACCAACTTGATCTGAAGATTGGGTGTTTCTGAAAATGGTTTTTAAACCTCCAATTTATGGTGATTTAATGGGACAATTGGGTGTTTTTGCAGATTTGGGGAACCCGTTTTCAGAGGGTGAAAGCTTCCAACTCTTTTGAGCTTACCTCATACCTTACCAACATTTTGGCACATCAATCTTCATTTTTTGGGTCAAAAACCTCAGATCTTTGCGGGTAGCATCTAGTTTTTTTTTAAATCTCAATTTTTGCAAGTCCCAATGTTTGTCCATGTTTGGCTGGTCAAATCCCATTTTAACCGAGTCAACTTTCCATCGGCATTCCGATCGAACCCAGGTTTCCCACTAGAATTTCTTGTTTCTGCTCATCAAATCCGCTATTTTTGCTATATGTTACCACTTTTCCCGGTTTTTACAGGTCAAATCTGCAATTTTTGGTGGGTCGAAACTCCAATACTCCAAGGTTCCGCGTGGCGGCCTTCTGGGCGCCACTGAGGCGAAAGCATTTGGCGAACTTGGAGAAGGCGCAAAGAGGGGGGAAGTGTCCTCAGTAGATGGCTTGGGTGTGGGTCAAGTTGCGAAAAAAATTATATATCTATATATATATGTATATATATATATATATATCTAAGTACTTGTCCAGCTATAAAAACCAGCTAGCCAGCTAGCTAGCTAGCTATCGAGGTAGCTTTCTAGCTATCTATCTAATCTATTTAATCTATCTAACATTTTCCGGACAAGAACGATTAAAGAGTTAACGATGCCAAGTAGAGACTCTTGACTTGAGGATGGTCCAAACATGTTGATCTCATGAACTCTTCGCCCAGCATCACATGAGGCTGACATGAAGATTCTTTTTACGGGCAGTTCACCAAAAGATTGGCAATGCATGCCCTTAAATTCGCGTTGCAACATCTGGGCAGCATGTGGCGCACCGGACCGGAACATCAGTTCCACGGAAAAGTGCCGGACATCGCTTCCACGGAAGTGTGGAGAAACACATTTGGCAACACGACTCATAAGTGCAAATCCTGGAGCCCAGCCTGCTATGCAGCCATCTCTGTAAGGGGTTGTAAGTCCATGCTACCCACCCAACAAAATTGTTTCTTTGCGGCCCGGAGTGGCTATTGGGCAAGGCCACAAACCCAGCCTGCCGTAACAACATTGCTTGGGCAACATGCGGTTGCATCATTTTGTTCATCTTTGTTGCCAACAATTTGTTGCTGCCTTCCGGGTGTTCATTTCGCCTTCTCCCCTTTTTCATGGATTGGACTAAATGTGTGGATGCTGGTATGTGTCGGTGGGTGGGTTGGTGGATCTTTCATGCACGTTTGATGCTGTCAGGTAATATTAGTAGTACATGGTAAAGTCAAACCGGTACATATCCGCAGATTTGGGAAGAGATAAAACAATTTGTTGTGAGGCATCAGTGGCAATGGTCAAACTAACAAAAAAGGAAGAAACTCCGTTCCTTGCAGCCCCCTTTCACCCTGCGCATTTGTTTGTTTTGCATCGCGGGGCAGCCGTGCAGTTCGCAGCCAAGAGCTCTCTGGACCGCCTGCGGCGGCGCATGAAGGCTGCCGGGACAGGCGTGGAGGGGGGAAAGCCAAGCAGCAACGCCCGCGATTATTCTTAGCCCGGCTAGCTCCTTTGCACCAGTCATGTCCACATCTTTTTGGCCGCATATTTTTTGAGCAGTCCCCATGCCCCCAGAAAAAAACGGACCAGAGTGCATGCTCTGGAGGATCCATAATGTTGTAGTGGTCCCCCGAAGGCATTGGTTCAATAGAAATCCAAGTGTCGCCCAATAGAAACCCACTTTCTGGATGCAGGGCCTTAGTTGTCGGGAAGATGGACAGAAGAGCAACAACTGGAACAAGTTTCAGCCAAGTCCCACGGGAGCAGGTCGCATGTGTTCGTCACCAGGGTTTCTCTGATATGGGGCAGGGCATGAAGATCTTCCGTGAAGCCGCCGGGCGAGTTTCACCTTGATCTGCTGAAAGGTGGCGGATGCGGACCGCTCAGAGCTGGACTGGATTGAATGGAATGGATAGGGTTGGATTGGATTGGATAGAGCAGATAGATCACATAGGTGAGGTCCCTGAAATAGATGAGGTCGATGAGGTATGTAGACACGTGGCAGATAGGCAGGCACAGATAGATAGATGTGTGCACGGGTCCATACACATATGCATGAATGCATACAACGTTGCATACGTCTTCGCATCTATAGTATCAATGTAATTTTGACTTTAGCATACTTTAGCCATTTTCTGATTATAAACAAAAAACAAACGAACATAAGACACAAAAAAATATGGATTTATACTGAACATAAATAAACAAATCAGAAAACATATGCGAACATATGCAAACATAAGACACATAAATGTGCACATATAAATCATACCTACCCTGGCGGCTACAGGCAGAGATGCGAAAAATGCCTAAAGTCTTCTAGGGCACCCGCACGTACATGTGCGTACGAGGCGGCCTATTTCAGTACCCGACAACAAGAATATAGCACCAAATTATTTGAAGAGATGACTTGAGACGCTTGTTAAATTTATATACATATTCGAAGGTTCGTTCGGTCCGTTGCGCCCTGCAAATATCGTCTTTCGTTCAAACGTGTGGGTCCTTTTGCAGACACATGCAGACATGGATTCAGGTACCCCATGGTACCCCCATGTATGTAATCAATGTCAACATGCACCAGAAACCCAGTGTGTCCTAAAACAGATTCCGAATTGTAGAAACGGGACCTTGTCAGCAAGTTCTCCAACTTTCCCAACAAAATTGAAGCCAATTCAACAGGATTTCAGTCGCTGCATCCCCAATCCCACCATGTTTTGAAGTTGTTCATGGCTCGAGACCGGCGGTGCTGGGAAAAAATCGCCAGTGTTTCCCCGGTCGACCGCGGCTTGTTGAGACCGCGGGATGCGGGGAGTCCCAGGGTGGTGCGGTGAAAAAGACGCGTGTTTGGAGTCCTGAAACACCGTGCAGCAGTGCTCGGGATTCAAATTTTGAGGTCTCCAAATTTTCATGTAATTTCAATATATTTCAATTGCCTTCAGTATGATTTTGGTTCGACTTGATGGAACACACAAACCGTGAATCAAAGTGATGTGCGGAAATGACAATCCTACCAGCAGGATCGAAAACTGCAAAGAACGTCAAAACGTTTCTGAATTGTTGACCGGTCACTTGGGGATGTACAACCATGTGTTTGTAAAGATCAGACCACGGTTAATTAAGGGATTAGGAAGCTCAAGCATGGCATGTTCGGAAGTTACTTGGGATGTTTGGATGAGCAGATGGGTTTTTCAGCTGCCGCTAGAGGCTACCGTTTTTTCCCATGTCCTGCCCAATGGGATGATCCTTGCGGCTGCTGAGCAAGTGAAGTCCTGACGCGCTCTTTTCTTCACGTTTTCTTAGCGCTCTGCTTCATGCACTCTACTCCATGAAAATTGATGGTGTTCGCAGCTCAAAGTAGCTTTTTGATAGCTTTTTGATTTTTTAAATAGTTGTTTGAAGCTTTTTGAGAGATGTTTGAGATATTTTGAGTGGATGCCACCTAAAATGCAACAGTTAGTTGGTGTTTGAGAGGTTTTGAGAGGCTCCACTAATTATATGATCTCTCAAAATCTCTCAAACACAACCTGACTGTGGGTTTTTGTTGGTTGGTGGAGTTTTGGTGGATTTTTGGTGGATTTTGCTGGGTTTGGGGAATATTTAGGTGAACATCTCAACATCTGTGTGTTTCCTGTTACAATGAACACCATTCAGTTGACAGTTTTTGGAAGTTCATACCCCATTCTGGATGCGTAATTCTCCCCTATCCTTGTCAGATTTCCCATCAAGTTCTCAAAAACATATCGAATTCATAGCCAAGTCAGAAATCCCATTTCTGGCACGCTCCCAGCCTCGTTTCCTTTCCACACATAGAGGCTCGGCGCCGCCCGCATGTTGGGTGCCACATCCGACGCCCGACCAGCAGAAGGTTGAGCCGAGCTGGTGCTGGCGTTCGCCTCAATTTCCCCATGAAAATGGTAATTTGGGGATATACTGTACCAGATATTGATATGGGTATGGATCAATACCTATTAATACAATTTTTAGGGGGAGGAACATCCATAAATCCCAGCTATTTTGATGTGAACTACAAGGGTACAAGGTTTTGACACACTGCCATATATCCTATTTTCAGACACACCCAAAAACCCCCAATCACAGACCCGAAATGAAGAGATCCAGTACATATTGCACGGCTCTTAGGGGGATATTTAATATTCGGGGAAGGGATTATTCAAATTGATGATAAAGAGTATCCCTCATATTGATCTAAGTGGAGGTTGAGAACAAATTCGGGCTTGACATTACCTTGATGAGCATTGCAATGTAATTGGATGTGTTCACCAAGGGTGAGCAAGCTGACCCACACCGAAGATGGTGTATGAACATCGTGATCTGATGATCATAGTGGCAACTGGTCAATGATACACGGGATAGCCTCAGTTGGGAGACTTGCTGACCCAGTTATGTTAGCCACCGCCGCATCTTCGTCAGGTGGCTACCATGGCACCTTCGTCTTCTCCACAGGTGGGTCACCAACGATGGGATGGGTCCAGGCACTGAGAATCATCTCCGATTTTCCAGCGCATGTGCCAGCTTGAATTTCGCAGAAGATACCTTTTTGTAAACCAACATAGATGTGGAACAGCCACCATTTGTAGATCCTTTTCCTAGGAAACCATGTGTTTTCGCATCTATGTTATGCCAGGGTGCTCAATTTTTTACTTATCCGGCCTGTAATCTTCAGTACCTGAAGATGTCAGACTTTACAGCCAGAAAGGGCCAAAGGCGAATGCCAGGTGATATGTTTTGTGGAAGCCTAGATGTGTACGGCAAGCCCCGCGGACGAGGTGCGCAGCAGTTCCGAAAAAAAACCACGGAGATTCCGTTTTTCTCGGGCGACGCCGTTTCATGTGGTTCAGATGTAGATCTTTTGCTCAATTTTTGAGACGCGGCCGTTGGCACATTTTGGATATTTTGGTCACTTCAAAGTACTATGGTCCCAGATTTTTCGCCATTGGTCGCCATGGCCAGGTATCCTCTACTATACCGGGCTGCCGCCCCAGGAGGAGCTGGGGCGCAGGTGAAACCTCACTGCGCGACGTCACCGTGTTGGTATAATTATGGTAAGGGGAGTCGAGTTACCCCAAATAGCATTGTTTCAGGCTGGCACATGCTTACAAACCCAGCCAGACATGTGTTTTTTGGCTTGAACTTTTAGTGCCTATTGACCTCTCTGTATCTGTTCTTTGAGCATCAACCAATGATCTGGAGAATTTCATAAAATCAACCCTGCGATGGGACGAATTTTGGTATCCCAGAAATTGGTGACATAACCGTGGCAGCTTTGAAAGTGCGACTCAGCGCTTTTTTTTTGGGTTAAGGTCGGGTGAATGTGACGTCTCCACGTTTGATGAAAACCTGAACCAAAAGGGTGAAGGTGCAGGGGGGCCCAGCGATGGCGAAGGGTCGGGTGGGTCGCTCAGCATTGGGCGAATGGGCCATGGCTGAGGTCAGATACTCCAAAGATCGAGATGTAGCTTACAGGTGGGATGGGCTCAGTGCGCAGAGAACCTAAATGGAATGTGGACATACAAATCTATGCATCTATGATCGATATTAATCGTATATAATATACATATATATATATATACATAATCATATATTTATTAAATTCATAATCATATGTATATATATATACATTATATGGTTATATAAATGCATCTAAGTGAATATATATATATATATAGATAGTACCTACGTCTATATCCATATCCATCTGTTGGCCTCGTCTCCGGCCCCAAAAAAATGCCAGGCTCTTTAACGGGGAAGCCGAGGGCGGCTCGGTGGACTTGGACGAAGCACTGGAGATCACTGGATTGCTGGAGCGGCTGCCGGATATCACCGCTGCTGTATTAGATGTACATAGTACACACATGCATATAAAACGGATAGATGAATCAAACCTTATATATATATCATATCTGTATGCGTACATATATACATATATATATATACACATACATACATGAATATGCATATATAAATACACATTTATATACCTTGACCCTAAAAGTACTCACAGCAACGGGTAAAAGCGGGGTAAGTTCAAGGTCTAGATATGTATAGATCACGGTTTAGAAAGTGGTATGCCCAAGAATGAACCATACCTAATTTTCTGGCATTTAGGGCTTTCACCTTGGATGTATATCCATTAATTAGTTCCCTACTGGAGACACCGACACCAACGTTCGTAGTCGAAGTGCCCTCTGAAAGATGATCTGATGGAAAATGACGAGATCTTTCACCAGGCCATATTGTTTCAAATAGAGAAATCCCTTGCCCCGAAAACATGAAACACCCACCTAGAAGCCAACTCTGTATTTGTAGGTAGCGACTTTGCTATCCCCATTTCAGGATGGTTCCATGTTGAAAGCCAGGACTTTTGATGGTTAAACAGTTAAACACTTTAATTTGATGGTTAAAATTTGATGGGATCATCTAATGACCCCCTGGCAACCTGCCACTTGAGAAAATCTCCAACAGTCGTCGCGCGGAACCGTCATCTCTCGTTGCTTCAGGAGACACCGGCGATCCATTCCCATGACTCCATCACGCCATGCACCGGGCGATCCCAGCAGCAGGGATGGGGGTTACCACATTACCAGCGTCTAATGTGGTAAACTCAACCATGAACCTGTAAACTGGGGATGGTTTGCACAGCTAATTTCTGGTGGTTTTGGGAATGGTACAGCCAAAAGATGAGATTAAATCACATCAAATCCAGAAACGAGGACAAATGTGGACCCGTGAAATGTGGATAGGATAGAAGCGTGGGCTATAGCAACCTAAATGATAAATGGAGCACCCCAAAAAATATTGCTTTCTCGCCATTACATCATTGAATATGCAGGGGGCAAATACAGAATTGTCAGCTGATTTGAGGCAGACCCAAATTGTCATCACATTTTGAATATTCACAATTGGAGGTAGTTGGGGAGTAGCCAAAGTTGGTCGTTTTCAGGACAGGAACCATTTAGAACAACAGGCTCGGTGACTGGCAGATTCGATCACGGACTACAATTTCCAGCATTTTGGGTTAGGCATGCAGGGTGTTCCTGCAATTTGACAGGACTTGCTCATTCTTGGAACTTGACCATCTGAGTGTTGGGACCCGTATTGATGTTATTGTGGGCCTTGCGCCATTGTCCGTCCACCATTTTTTTGGGAGCCATCCGCAGCCGCAAATTCACCCTAGGTTTGATCCTGCTCGCCAAAAGCAGACGAAGGCCGACGCGACGACCTCATGGAGATGCCAATGAAGATACTTAATCTCAATAGCAACATTCTCCGAAAACTGAACCCCAAGAAAAGCCATCATTTGTGTATGAGTCAAGTCAATGGGTCCCCGCCTAACTCGGTTTCAGACAAAATTCAGACTGAGTCAATCTGCAGGTGTGAAGGGGCCTGAATTTTCGCCCCACAGCTTACCTTAGCTCGATTCACCCATCTTGACTCACTTGGACAGTGACCTAACTGGCAATGACGGGGCGCGCAGCCCAGATATTTCCATGGGGGTGCAAGTAGCAACTACCCATGGGGTTGAAGTAACAACTACCCATCACAGGGGGTTTGCCTAAGAATTCTGGAAGTTGGTTTACAAATCCATTACGTATAGTTGCATTCCCCACCCAAACGTTAACCAAGCTATGTGATCTATGTGCGTCAACTTCGTTATCTGGGGCACATCCCTTACCTTGTACATCTACGCGCAGGCGTGGTTTGCGTATCGAAAGCTGGCGGGTTTGCCTTTAGACGAGCAGCCCAATGGACCCAGCCCGTGCGCAAAGGGAGTGTGACCCCAACTGGAAATGTTCATCCGGCAGCAGAAGAACAAGGGTCTGATTAAGGGAGGCGAACCTGACACGGTTGCTATCTCCTTCAAATCCCATTAAGCATATAGAATGGGATATAATGATGGGATATTAGTGGGAGAAACCGGGAAAATAACATCCAACTAATATACTAATATCCCATCATTATATCCCATTATGGTTAAGGATTATTAACATCCAACACCATCCAACAGTGGATTATCATGACAGTTGATCCCATGACATCCCCATCCCCATCCAACTGTCCCAGCGTCACGCATAGCCAGGTACCATCCCGCCTGGAGATAACTGAGCTGTGAATTCAACTCTTCCGGCCTCCGGCCAACTGCTTACTGTAAAAAAAAAACAACATGTCCGATGGTTCATCCTTACCCCGGGTGATGGGCGACATTTGGACACCGATTGTGATTGTTATGAGATGTTGCTATATTCGAAGGACGTTTAGAAGTCAAACTTCCCACAATATCAGCAGATGGAAAAGCAGAGGTGGGAAGAGTCAAAGCTGAGAGAGTCAGAAGGAAGAAGATCAGCGAAGAGAAGGTCAGAAAAAAGAAGGTCAGAAAAAAGAAGGTGCAGGTGCGCGGAAAGGCAGAAACGTCGCGAAACACTGTGTTTTTCCGATTTTTTGGGCTCAGGAGGGTCGAAAAGTAGGCTCTCTAAAGCGGCGGGTTTGGAGCCATCTGGGGAAATGAGAGATGAACAATTGCACGCCGTTGTGGCGCGAAGCAGATTTCGAAGTCAAAAGGCCAAAAACACCTTAGTGTCGGAGCACTTTTGGAAGTTGAGCTGTTGAAAAAGTGCACGGGGCTGTGGGGCGAAGCGCATGTCGAAGTCAAATTTGAAAAGCACACCACACTGGGACCGCTTTTGGAGATTGAGATGTCGAAAAAGTGCACGCCGGTGTAAAGTCAAAATGTAAAAAGCACATTACGCTGGCACATGCTGGCACCATTTTTGGAAGCTCAGAGATAGATACACAGAAAGATAGATAGTTGGATGGATAGGTGGGTAAAAGACAGGAAACCTGACGGGAGGGGAGTTGTTGTGATTCATGGATGGCAGAGCGAACTGATGGACTAAAAGGTGGTTGAGGCTCTGACAGCGTCTCTCTCTCTCTCTCTCTGACCTTACCTGACCACCTGTCCATCTATCTATTTAAATTTATCTATTATCTGTCTGTTTGTCTACCTGACCATCTGTCTATCGGTCTGTCTGTCTATGTTGTTATTGTATGGTTGTTGTTGGTCTTATTATATATATAAATATGTTGATTAGTCTTAGCAGCATGATTATTGTTTTCATTACTATTGTAATTCAGATTAATCTCATTATCATCGAAGACACAATTTACAGTTTATGCCCCTGATAGATCCAATCTGGGATCCAACCTGGACTTTCCAAGTCCGGCAACCCATGGATGGAAACCATGCAGAGTTGGGAAGGTCCTTACGGTAGGTGGTGCAATGTCAATATGGTGGCGTCAATACAGAGACAACCTTAAATAGAATTACGTTCCAGCAATCAAAGGCGACAATGGAGAACTCTCGTTTATAGATCATGTTCCCTTTTAACTCTTATTTATAGGGTATTTCCCGTTGCTTTGTTTGATTGCCGGAAGGTAGTATTTGTATTCTCTTTTTCCAAGGGTTTTGTGGGGAGTGGTTTCAAAGTTGGGAATGCCTGAGTCCTAGTTCAGCAGGAAACATGAGGGGCTCCGGTGAGATTACGGAAAGGAGATGACATGTGGATGTTTTCAATCTCCCAAAACATTCTAGTGGTTGGTAGAATACCTGATATGAGGTCACTTGAATACACTTGAATAGTTGCTATGGGGAGTATCAGTATTGGGCATGCCTCTAGGGGATGCTTTGAAAGCATCCGAAATGAATGCGTTTGATACCAAACTCTTTAAACACGTATTGGGTGGGTGGAAATTTAAGATCCAACGAACTCACAGACTATGGATGACTATGGTAGGCATACTGATAAAGACTTGTAGTCTCTCCAGTGCAGAGAGTATCTCCCAATTTTCGGTGGTTAAATTCAAGTTTTTGTCCTTCCAGAGGACCCAGGGCCACTTGAGGGGCCATCCTTGATAATAAATTTCTGGAGATTCCGAGATCACAAATGGCGATTTTTCATGAACTAGACATTTTGATGCATTTTGATATATTTTTATCTTCGGGAATCCAAGCTCAGCCAAAACCTTCCCGTCTTTTTCCGGGATTTTATGGGCTGCAGATCGTAGTGTCGGCGCGGCATGGAACATCATGAACCCCAGTCAATCCCTGGGACCTTCAGGCTGAAGTGGAGGTTTGCTATAGCGGGGGTACCCCTAAATCACCCATTTTAATAGGATTTTCCAGCATAAATCAGTATAAACCATTTTATCTTGGGATTTTCCACTATAAACCATCCATTTCTTGGGGATCCCCCAGTTATGGAACACCCCGAGTGGTTTCTAGGCAAAGATCTTCCAAACAGGCCGCCGATCACTTCAGTGACCCTCCATGGACCGAGCTTCTGGCATGTCCTGGGATAGACTAAACTCACAATGGTGACGAACATCGAAAAAAATAGCGCGAATTATACATATAATATTATTGATATGTATATATGTATATAATATGTATATATATATATATATACATAGTATATAATATTACATTATTATTATATATATATGTACACACAATATACTATGTATGTTATCTACATAGATACATGCACACAGCCAACATGTAGTGATACTTTTCCTTCGTTCACCGGTTTTTCACAGCTAATTCACCAGGCGACCAGTCTCCAAGCCACGTTTCAAGAATTTCCCAACGCCGCCATGGCTGTCTTGCAGCCTGAAGACGGGGTGCTGGACTTGTTCCGGGCGGTGGATGGGCTGCACAAGGCCTACTGGAGACTTGGCGGTATTCCGGGATGGGTTGAGACTTGGCGGTTACCCATGGAATCCCTTGTGAATATCGCAATAGCTGGGATTTAGATGGATTTCTGGATGTCCATTCCCTTTTAACAACGTTTTTTTTGCTATTGATTCATATATAGTATGTCTATCTTTGCCAGTTTTTTCGAAGATAGCTCCACTGGATCTGCCTCCAGCATGCAATCTCACTTGCCAGCTGGAAACTGTTGGGAGTCTCAAAACACGTTGGATGTTGCCTTTCACCCTATTAGTTGTGCAATCGTGCGTAGGGAAGGGTTCTCGGTGGGAAGCCGCGTAAAATATGATATGAGTTCATTGAGCGTGTTCAAAATTGGAGAGATCCCGAACAGAACACAACTGCTTTCCCCGAAAATCGGCAATTTGGGATACTTGCAGAGAGGTTTGGAGGCCCCAGCTGCAAATTGTGGAACCCAAGGGATGTAGAGATCGATTGGTTGCCCACCCTTTCCTCTGGATCAGTTTTGACGCTAAAGTGGCTGCTTAAAAACCCTGGTGATCGTGGTTAGCCCAAATTGGGTGATCTCATAGAAAGATGGTTTGAATCCAAGAATTATTTTGAGAGAACAGCTAAGAGAAAAATCGCAGGAACATCCGATTTAGATGATGGTAGAGTAACCTCTGGTAAACTAACATACCTATGGAAAATCACCATTTTTAATGAGTAAATCCACAATAAACGGCCATTTTCAATAGCAAACTGTTAGTTTACCAGACAGTAACCATGGTTTGCAGTGAGATTTTCCCTGTGTAAATCTATGGGGACTGTCATCCCATGATTTTCAACCACTGGCTTGATGGATTAGTGGCTTTACCATCACGGTCTTGATCAACAAATTGCCATAACTTACTGGTGCTTAGCAGGGAATGAGGGAATGATCGTGAATGATCCATAATCACTGATGTGACGATCAATGATGATTGGGAACCCACGGGAACACGCCCCAAATGACTATTAAAATTTACCCATAGCTATTGAAAATGGCCATTTATAGTTGATTTCCCCATTAAACATTGTGATTTTCCAGAGTTATGTTAGTTTACCAGAGGGTAATTGCCATAATTTGTGGATATCCTCAGTATCCTGATGTCCAATATTGGTGAAATCACCATAATCTCCCATATTTTGTTGCACCGCCACAACTCCGTCTGTCTTCCCAGAGTTGGCGAATCTTTGAAGGCCCTCAAAACTTGAGAAAACTCATGGATTTCCCACAAAATACTGGGAAAACTCATGGATGTCCTTAACAAAAATCCTTATAAACATCATGGTTTTCCTGTTCTTCCAATGTTTGACTAGGCGAAGCTGCAGCGAACCGGTGGCCAACCGGGCGGTCAGCAAACTGCGACAGCCCCTGGTAGAGCTGGTGGGTTCTGCTGTGCCATGGTTTCAACTTTCAACCAGCGAATTTTGATGAATTTTCTGTGCCCGATCCTCCAGAAACCAGATTAGGGAGGGATGGTACGAACGAAACTGGGTTTTTCTGCAGCAGATGAGTTTGTCCCAACAGTTAACCCAAAAGGTGGGATACGTTGACAGGAATTGGAGCAATCAGAAGAAATCCAGACATTGGAACCATGTCAGCATGTCCATTGTAATAGTAAGACTCGGCAAGGCTTTCTCTGGGGTAAACCCTCTGGAAATGATCGAAACCCAGGGCACCCAGGGCAGCACGTTTCGCGGCAAGGTGCTTCATGTGCTCGAAGAGATGCAGTCAGGTGGGACGGACATCATCTGGTACCAGTCAATTCACCTGGAAAATCATCCTTTCCTGTATCTAACTGTGAAAGTCTAAGAAATCCTTGGGGAAGACCTGAAATGGACACACAGTTTTCAAACAAACCTAGCTTCAGAGTTGAACGTGGACCCAAATTGAGTTCGATGATTACTGGATCCCAGATTCTCCCACTATACTGGATCCCATGTTAAATTGAGGGTACGGTAAACACCGAACTGGGCGCCCATGTCGCCTTTCCGAAATGGAACGACTGCAATATTGAACCAGTGGGTTAGTGTGATTTTCTGGGATGGTTGAAATCTTAAGATCAGATATCCTCAACATTTGCAGGCATTTGTGTTGGTATTTTCATGTTTTTTATTGGCGAAGCACAACATGGCCGTGTCGACTTCTAGCCTTGTTCATGGCTGTCCTGTTGATCGTAGGTCCGTAGGTTTCATCCAGAATTGGTATATCATGATCCAAAATTGTGGACTAGCCAGGATGGCGCCTGACCCCGTAGACGCCGTAGCCATTCTTTCAGCTTTGAGAGTTCTTCATCCTGGGACTTGAACAGCCCAGTGAACTGGGTCGTTTTTTTTTTTTTTAAATCGCTTGCTATGCACATTGAATCATTGATGGTGGGCTCCACTTCTTTTTCTCAGATGCTTCCTCTTTCTAAATGAACATGGCGACTGGAAATTGGGCACCCGAAACTGCCTTTGAATCTCCAACATGACCAGAGGTCGCTCCATACCCAGTCCAACAGTTGTCCCATACCCCACATGTGATGAACGTTGTCGCTCAAAAACGCTGATGGGAAGCTAGGTACACGGGGGTAACACGTTCCTTTTCATGCGGACAAAAAACGATCTCCACCTTTAGATGATGGAGACCCCAGCGTTGGATGGTCTTCAAATTCCATGCAGTTTCTGTTCCGAATATATTCGCTTCACTCCGCTGCAACACCCGTGGGACCTGCCGATGGACCCTTCATGAGGTCAACTCCTATTCCATTCTTCACCGTCCACCTGCGATTTTGGGCGCTCAGTTTCTGAACAAGTCCCCAATGTCTGGGATCCCATAACGTTAACGCAGGATCATAACAGCCTAGTGTGGGAATTTGAAGGACATTTGAAGGGTCTCTACAATAGTACATAAGACTCACAAGACTTAGTTTCAAAGATCACAGGTCCCCTAGTCATCAGAATTTCAAACATAGCAGGTGGATGAAAAAATCCTCATCCCCATCCGCTCCAGGACTAGCAGATCCACGCGTGCAAGCCGTGGGCGTTTGCTTCCTGAAAGCCGCCCTGAGTGGTTCTGATGGCACCACCAAGGATATCTTGCAGATGCCTGGCTTAGTGGCTTGGGGTTGGGGTAACCAGGGGATGGGCTGCGTTGCAGCCTCCGGAAATCAAACAGCTTCGTCAGGTTTGAATGGAGTAAGATCCAATGAAGTGTCTGATGATTCGATGGTATTAGCCACCATTTTTAATAGGTAAACCATCTATAAATGGGCCATTTCCCATGGCCATGTTAAATAACCAGAGGGTACATAGATTGTTGCAAAAAGCAATGTTTGTTGGCATTCATTCTTGTGTGAATGGCAAGATGAGCACCAAGTGACTCCTATTTTGGTCATGGGTCAAGTAGCACCTAGCTGCGGTATGATTTATTTATTCATTTATTTTTCCCAATGCCAGCATTTCTCTTGTGCACCCATTTGTTTGAGGGCTACAACCTTCATTTGGATATTGGTCGTTTCTTTCCAGGCACGAACCACCGTTTTCTGCTGATGAATTCGAAATTCAGATAATCATATAATATAAATACCACCGAGAAGAGACGGAACATGATTAGTTCCAATACTAAAGAAGAATTTTCAGGTATTCGAGGGCTACAGATATCATGGGGCGTAGAGCATCCCATTTCTAGCCCCATTACCTGACCACTCATCAGACGCTCCACTTTCGGTTCAGGAAAGCAGGTGTCGTGGAGGTGCTCGTTCGCAGCATGTCCCTTGGCGGGTTGTCTCGGGTTGTCTTTGAAAGTGGCAGGTACTGGAAAAGCATGGGAGGAACGGGGGGATTTCACCAACAGTGGCACTGTTACAGGGGATTTAAAGTGGAAGGTACAGACTGTCTTATGGTCTTATGGGCTCTTATGGGCTCTTTACCATCAGCAAGGGGCGTTTACGAACAAGAATGGCGGTTCAAACCACAGAAATGGCTGTGTAGGATTGTGTAGGGTCATCTGTTTCAAAGATCAGCAAAGATGTGAACTTAAAAACGGGTTGTTGTTGTTGTTGTTGTTGTTGTTGTTGTTGGTTGTTGGTTGTTTGTTGTTTGTTGTTTGTTGTTTGTTGTTTGTTGTTTGTTGTTGTTGTTGTTGTTGTTGTTGTTGGAAACACATCATTTGGGGAGGGGTACCATTGGTCAACAGGAAAAGTAAGACCCAATATAATATAATCCCCATAGGGGGGCTATTTCCATGAGCCACTAGAGGCAAATTGTCAGTTCCCCGTCGTAGCCACCAAGACGGGATTTGGATTCAGCACCCAAAAACAGGCGTCGTCTGGATAATCTGCCATTTGATGAACAATGTCTACACCAGAAATGCATAAAGCAATTTATTTCCGCCACATATCTACCCACAAGTGGATTGGTGGACATCTTTACCCCTTTGTCTGTCTATCTAGGTGTCCATCTAGCGATCCACATCCATATACAGCTATCAGATGGAACAGGCTAAGAGCGGCTAAGATGTGGATCACAGAACGCCATAACTGATGTGGATGTTCATTCCGTGGTCCAAAACCATAAACCACCAGAAACTTTTACTGGAAATGTAGGGTTGCTCCAATCGCTCAATCACAGGTGCTTTTGGCAAAATGGTGATTTGACCTAGGACGAACCACGCCAGTACGGAGTATTTGCTGCAGGATGCTCTGAGTATCCTGGATGAAGCTTGGATGAAGCCAGGTTTTTTGGCAACTGGATGGTGAAATTACCAAGAAAACATGGACTATAAAGGGGCACTTTTTTGGTCGACCTACACCCGATTTCCACTCTCAACTGCAATTTGAGTAGCAAAATTTCTGGCTCATCCTGCTGTTCGTTTCTGCATGATTTTTTGGTCCCCAGCTTCCATTCAAATTCTTAACTAGCCATTATCCTGTTAAATCATGTTAAATCCATACCTTGGAAATCGGCCAAATATTTGGTCCAAAAGAACTACTGTACCCCACCATAAAATGGCTCGGGTGGGTTTCAAGCATTTTTCATTTTGCATCCTATTTGGAATAATGATCCAAATCTCCAATCTTTTCCAAGGCCTTCAAGATCTTCAAACCACTAAGGCTGTTTTTTGGGGCTTATTTCAGTTTGAAATACTTGAACCACCGCTAAGATTTTTGAACAACGTACAGTATAATTACAATATAACGTAGCTGTACTAACTGTGTGATATATACATATATAACATATATATATATATACATATAATATATAGAATTATATAGACATGTTTATCATATGTATCGTCTTCATCTATTTTCCAACCCAATATTTACAATATATATATATGTATATGCATATATGTATATATAATGTTCGCTTATCTATCTGCATCCCATACATCATCCGTTTCAGGAGTTGCACGGCCTCAGTGCTTTGCTCCAAGCCTTGGAGCACCTGCGCTCCAGTCCCTTCGCCACCAAAGCGGCGCTGATCTCGCTGCGCACCTCCGCCCGGGCGCGGTGGAACGAGGTCGAAGCGCAGGACGCCTTCCAAGTGATCCGAGTGCCGCGACATGGAGATGGACATGGCCATTTTAAGATTGGGTGTGTCTGAAAATAGTGTACCCCTAAACCCAATGGTTTTGCTGATCATTATCCCTATTAAATGGCTATTTTTTTTGGGAATATACCCTATTTTCAGACAAACCCATTGGGAAGGTGGGGAAAATGAGAGAACTTGGGGATCTTGGATATATATTTTTTTTTTTTGGGAGAGGAACACGTATTGGTTGGATATATAATTATATACACATATGGTTAATCTTTTAATGATGTAATTCATATAATGTCGATGGATGGATAATGGGGGAATTGATACGCAGAAGCCCTGCCTTGGGAAGCAGATGATGTTGTGAAGATAGGGGATGCACCTTTTAACAAAAACAATCTTAAGACCGAACACATGAGGTTTTAAACCATCATTTTTTGCGGCATTTCTCGATATATATATATATATGTATATATATATATATCACTCGATATGGTGTGAGATGGATATGTTTAGAGATGGTGATTTATCCGGCAAACATAGGGTATGATTCCTGGTGGGATAGTGGGAAAACTGGATAGCGTCCCAAAAAATGATATGGTTTGGCCAGAATGATAGTGGGGCGTGAAAATTACTGAAGCCAGCGGGCAAAAACATTGATTTAACTATCAAACATGGGGTACAATTATGAGTGTACGATTGCATCAACCAATGACTCACGATTTTCTGAAAATGCGGATGTCCCCAAGGGTATTTGAATATGGACGATTATGAAAAAAACACTTCAGACAAACCCAGATGGTGATGGAGACGGTGGGGATGATGGCGCGGCAGACAATTCCTGTGTCATTGGGGACTGTGAGGATTTGGAATCGTCTGAAACTTGCATCATTTTGCCCTGAAGTCGGCTCACATATTTGGGTATGGCTCAGAATCAAACTTGCTCTCTCGACTGCAAAAAACACGGGAACTTGGTGCCAATATGGTGAAGTGAAGCAATTTCCCCTCGTTCTTGCTGGATGTGCATCCCTACGTGGATGATAATCCACAGTACACCTGTCGGTCATACATGGTCATACTATGTGGAGGAACAGCAACCTGCTATTCGGTCGATAAATAATAGAGAGGTCGATATTCACATGGAATAGTCAATAGCTATATCATGGTAGATTGTATGCCAAACCGATCCCTCTATTTGGGTTCGTCTGAAAATAGAGTACCCCCAAATCTAGTGGTTTATCAGCATTTTCCCCGATTGAAATTAGCATGTTTTGGGGATGCATAATCGTCATTATGGACCATTGTTTCGCATCACACCCTGATATTCATTGATTGAGTCCCAGCTTCTTGATGGGTTAAACATGGTTAAATCCAGTAAAATTACAATTTCTCTGGGTGAAATCATCATTTCGAATCATTTTTCTTGGTGAAAAAGTCGCCCAAAAGGCCTGAAACTCTGACCCCGTTCTGTGCTTTTCCCCCGAGGTGATCCTGTTGTCCCTGCGAGCACACCAGGAGGGGCATGTGATCCTGGCAGGACTGCAGGCGGGCGATGTGGAAAAAAGAAAGCTACATTAACAGTAACATGGAACATGGAACGTGGAACATGGCCATTTCTGTAAATATATGTACTTACAGTGCATAAATCAATCTGTATATATAACGTATGACTATAGATAGATAGATCAGATAGATCAGATAGATCAGATAGATCAGATAGATCAGATAGATCAGATAGATCAGATAGATCAGATAGATCAGATAGATCAGATAGATCAGATAGATCAGATAGATCAGATAGATCAGATAGATCAGATAGATCAGATAGATCAGATAGATCAGATAGATCAGATAGATCAGATAGATCAGATAGATAGATAGATAGATAGATTTTGCTGCTTGGGGTGCTCCCTACTGTTCAGCGAAGGGGTGGTGAATGATTAGCGTACTGTATCACCAACACGAACTAGGATGTCACCAACAAACATGACAAGATTGAAATAAGTTCCAGCAGCCACGGGTACCAAAGTGGACCTGCTTTGGTGCACAGTTTATGTTTTATGCATAAGGCACTCTCACGGGGGCCATCGTATTGCTTCGTTCCACTCCTCATATCATCAAATTTTGATAGCTTGCATGCTTGCTGCCATCCAGAGGATTTTCTTGATTTTTGCTGGTTTCTTCTCAATGTTTATTCGTTCCTGGGCTTGGTTGAAGTTAAAAGCGCAGGAAACCCGCGTATTTGGTTCGTAAGACTATGATTTCCTGTAGATTTTCAATTTTCAAGCCAATGATCACATATCCCAGTATATCATAGTATATCCCATTCTGACTTTGTTGTTTGAATACCCACATATATCCAATAACATCCCGTAACGCACCGCCGACACAGCTACCGCGCCAGCTCCTGAGCGATTTGGCGGGCGATTTGCCGGAGACGCGGATCGCCTTCTTTAAGCTGGGCCACTGGGCTGTGAGCTTTCAGCCAAGTTTCACTGGGTTGAGTTTTTTTTTTGGATTTCCTACGTTATATATCTATATATATACAAATATATATATATACAAATATATATACATATTTATATTGGGGACGATCATTATCGGATATCCATGAAATGGAAATCCCCATGAAAACCAACCACCTGAGCTTTATGACACTTGTCAGGTGGTGGAAAAGTAAACTCTCGTGCACGCTATTCTTCCAGAGCCACACGAAGCTTCCCTGTAAGCCCGGATCATGACGGGCTTAATTGGTGGTTTAAATTTACATTTACATATACACATACATACATACATGCATGCATGCATTACATTACATTACATTGCATTGCATTGCATTACATTACATTACATAGATACATAGATACATAGATACATAGATACATAGATACATAGATACATAGATACATAGGTACATAGATACATAGATACATAGATACATAGATACATAGATACATAGATACATCCATACATCCATACATACATACATGCATACATGCATACATGCATACATGCATACATGCATACATGCATACATGCATACATGCATACATGCATACATGCATACACATACACATAGACATACACATAGACATACACATACACATACACACACATACACACATACACACACACATATACACACACATATACACACATACACACACATACACACACACACATACACACACATATATACACACATACACACTCATACACACTCATACATACATACATACATACATACATACCATTACCATTACATTACATTACATTACATTACATTACATACATACATTACATTACATACTACATAGATACATAGATACATAGATACATAGATACATAGATACATAGATACATAGATACATAGATACATAGATACATAGATACATAGATACATAGATACATAGATACATAGATACATAGATACATAGATACATACATACATACATACATACATACATACATACATACATACATACATACGTATACACACACACCCACACACATACACACATACATACATACAGGCAGGCAGGCAGGCAGGCAGGCAGGCAGGCAGGCATGCATGCATGCATGCATGCATACATACATACATACACACATACACACACATACATACATACATACATAACATAATATTACATTACATTCCATTACGTTACATTACATTACATTACATTGCGTTACATTAATACAAACATACATACATACATACATACCTACATACATACATACATACATACATCCATACATCCATACATCCATGCATCCATACATCCATACATCCATACATCCATACATCCATACATCCATACATCCATACATCCATACATCCGTACATCCATACATCCATACATCCATACATCCATACATCCATACATCCATACATCCATACATCCATACATCCATACATCCATACATCCATACATCCATACATCCATACATCCATACATACATACATACATACATACGTAGATACATATATATATATATATACACATGTCTAAACCCATTTAGTTAAGTAGATCATGTTCTGCAGCTTGAACAACGAGACAATTTGCCAAGACTGAACGTGGCCGTTTCAGGTGGATGGGACTGGCTCTTGCAGGTGCTCGAATCCTGGGAGGAATTGAGCATCCAACAGGACGGATTCGTGGAATTTTCATGAATTTTCATGGTTTAAACTTCAAACATGGCAGGGAAATATTGGGAAATCCGGTGTAAATGGAGGTTTTACAATCAACACATATGGATTTCCTAGAATTTAATGAGAATATCGTGAGAGAATCAGAGATGGCCATGGGATATCCACTGTCGCTGATTTTCATGGGGATCTCACCAGAGAACTGGGGATCCAACATGGTTCATTCCGGGAGTTGCATATCCTGTGTACTGATGCATCTCACCATTTTTTCATGTTTGGCAGGCTCAATCATGATGTTTTTTTTTTCCTCCATCCTTTTCCGGTAAATCACTTTTGTGGCATAGTTTAATATGTACATTGTTGATTTCCAGGTTCATTCTAATTGTTCCGCATCCGTGTTCTTTCCATCCCCGTTTTTGGCATTTCTGTTGGGGTCTGGCACGTCATTCCCACATCTTTGTTGATTAAGTGACTTCTTTCGGTTGATTCAATGGCATAGGCTGCTTATTTCTTCAAAAACGTGTTTTAATTCCTGCCCTGGGATCCGAATACCATCCCCGTTGAAACACCACAATGGCGGCTCAATTTCTGTAAAACGGTGTAATATCATAATGTGGTGGCATGTTTTTTTAGGTTGGTGGTTTGGCACATTTTTTATCCATTCAGTTGGGAATTTCATGATCCTCAATTGACTTTCATATTTTTTCAGAGGGGTACGTATACCACCATCCAGTAAATAATTCCCATATTTTTTATGTCCCAATCCCCCATAAAGTTGGGGCCTAGATCCATTTTCGCAGCATTCAAATGGCCATGTATACCCGATTTCTCGACAAAACCATAGACATCGTATCAACTTGGTGAAATATATCCCATCTAAAGTATTCCGTAACACAACAACAGAGTTTTGTTGGTTAAATCCATCATGTTTGGAAACACCGGATGATTAAATCCCATCCAATCCCATGTTTGTTGGTTATATATATACATGTTCTATAAATTATCCCATTATATACTCAACTTCAGATTCATTAACCAAATCATTTTTTTGATACTTAAACCAACATTTTTCATCATTTTTGATGGTTACATACCGTCAAACCATCATTTTCCTTGGCAAGTGGTATGGCGCTCCACAAAAACACCCATGGTTTTTGGGTGAAACCCAGCATTTTCGGACCAACTTGATGCTTAAATCAGTTACATCCCATTAAAACCATCATTTTTCTCAGTTCACCCTGAGTTTTCACCATTTTTCCCCTGTTTTTTGGTGACACCAGGAGGGCATCCGCATGGTCTCGCAGCTCTGCAAAGGCGGGGCCTGCGGTGACGCCTTCGGCGCCCGCGTGGGCGTGGTGCTGGAGCGCTCCCTGCAGCGCTCGCAGAACGACGGGAAAGTCCTGTGCCCCGGGGGCCCCGGGGGCCCCGGGATCCGGATTTTTTTTGGATCTTCATGGGATGTTTATGGAATTTGAAGACAGTTTTTTTTGAGAGGTTTTTGGTTTCTGGATTTTATAGGATTATATATATATAATTATATATATATATATTTTATAGTTGTTTGAGGGATTTTATAGGATCTTATGGGATTTTATGGGAGAATGTTAGTAAAGCAATGCCATAAACCACCCAGATTGTGATGGTTTATAGCAGCCAATGAAAAGGTGAAAAATTGGGATGGTTTACTATTGCTTTACCAAGATTAGAAATGATAGACTAATTCCTATGAATACATATCTAGAAGTCGATCTAAAGGTCCATGAATGTAGGGATTATCCATTACGAAGGCCGCCGGTGTTACAACATGAGACCCTGCAATAGTTTTTTTTTGAGTTCGCGAAAAAAAAACACTTTTGGCGAAAGATTTAGTGACAGTTTATTCTTTTGAGGTGGTTTATCATATATTGTTTTGTTTTTCTAGGTGTGAAGTGAGAACCTTCTGAATGGAATTGCGAATGGCAGGAATAGACCCACGTACTATTTTGTAATGTGGAGCTGCAGCTGCAAGCCCGAATTCAGGGGTGCTTTTTTGGTTGATTTGCATTGACTTTTTGCTCTCTTAGTTAGCTTTAAAACTGATCAGCCAACCCAAAAAATCTTGTTTTTTCTTGACATGGTCCGGGCCATGACGGTCCACGGTTCGTGCCTGGGAAGGTACTGGGGCCTCTGGGCAGTGCAACAGCTGCATGGCGTGCAATCGCTGCTAGCCACGCTGCGGACCAACTGCGATGTCTTTAATGAGAAATCCGAGAAAGTGGTAAAGTCCACGTTGAGGTCCCTGAGCTTCTTGGCCAAAAGTGGTGGTATTCATTGCATGAAACATGGGGGGCTTTACTGCAATCAATGAATCTAATGGATAAGATATTTGGGATTTTTGATTTGCAACCAACACTTGATATCTTAGCAAATGGTGGAAGGGTTCGATTATGACAGAAGAATTGGTAAACATGTAAATGTTAGGGTTGGAAAGAAGCATGAAACATGAGGATTTAGCCATTGAATGCTGTGGTTGAATGGATATCTGACGGATTTACCACTTGTAACTTTTAACCATTTTTAACCAACGTATGATCTATGATGATCTATGATTCTATGATGATCTATGATTCTATGATGATCTGTGTTTACATGATAATTTATGATTCTATGGCAATTTTGGATTTAGGATCTGATCTATGATTCCATGATGATTCTGTGATGATTCTATGATGATCTATGATGATTTATGAACAATAGTGGATTTAGCCACCCGTTTTTTTTTTCCCAGCAGGTTCATGGGGAAAATGAAGTTTTCAGCATTTTTCAACCATGGGATGGAAGTGAGAAGTGACTCAAACACCCAGCCCAAATCGCGGGAAACATCCCATCACCAAATGCCACATCACCATCCATGATTTTCTCAGAAGTTTCCGAAAGTTCCACCAACTTTCCCATGATTTTCCCAGCCTATCATCATCAGCTCCCTCAAAGGTGAGGTTGATGGTGATGATATGATGGTTAGTCTGGGCGCTGCATCAAACATAGGGGGTTTAACCAGAAAGAGTTCGCTAAATGCTCCATCTTCCCTTAATCCCAAGTAGTGGTGCTACCTATCGCTTGTTATCTACCCCCGTTGGTAGATGATACCAACATGGAGCAGTCTTTTGATCGCTGGGATACAGATCAAGCTCCAATTCCTGGCAGCGAAGAGTTGAACACCATTGCTTCAGTAACGGGGCTTCCCGTTGATATTTTTCGTGCAAGTATAGCCATCCTGAAGTAGATAGAACATAGGAAAATCAAGAAAAACCTCAGTATGAACATCCCACATTCCATCTACCTCAGGATGATTATATCTACAAATCCAGGAAAAAAGGAGATTTCACCAACGAAAAAATTGGCATTTTTCAGGTGACCTCACTTGGGAAGGTGACCAAGCCGGGCTGGTGTCGTGGCTGATTTTTCGCCTTCGGCGTCCCTATGGGGTCACTGTTCTGGCGGGGACCATGGATAAGGTTTGGTTGAGTGACTAGAGCATGGCAAATTGATGACGAAAAAGCTTGGCCATCTAAGATCTATCATACTTTCTGAATCAGATTTTTACCACCAAATGATGTCTTCAAATTTCTCCCAAGCGACCTGAAAAAAATGGCGTGGCCGTCAAGACGCGCCACCAACGAGACCTCGAAAGCACTACGACACTTGTTACTGCTGAAAAACTGGACATTTAAATCTATAACATTTAAATATATATATAATATAATTATATATAATAATTATATATATATATATTACACATACATTTACCAAGCATTTTTGGGGCGTCATGAGAGATTTGTCCCTCTTTTGCTTGGTTAAATCTATGATGCAGATGCGCCGATGCGCCGCCAAGGACACGGTGGTGCAGGTCATACAGACCGTAATCTTCTGCATGCAAAAATGCCAGGCTTGGTGCCGGGTGCCGATGACTGGGGAGATGGTCCAGATGGGGATGGTCCAAGCGCCTGAAAAAATGCTTCTGGGCTTCCATCCACGACATGACTGCATTCCATCCTGGATATGAGAAGAGAATCGGGTTTGAGCATCGAGTAACCCTTAAATCCTATGTTTTATCACAATTTTTGCCATTATCAAGTGATACTTTGGGGCCCCATTCTCAAACGCACCCATATATCATATCAAGTTGATTATATAAGTTGGTCGGGATTCTATTTTCAAGTCAATTTTCTTGTCAGTTGGTTATATGATGCTATATGCAGTATCACATCAAATATATAAAATATCCCATCACATACCGATTACCCTCTGGTAAATTAACATAGACCCTGAAAATCACCAATTGTTAATGGAAACTAATCTTCCAGTTCCTATCTAGCAGGGTCTATGTTAATTTACTGGAGGGTAAACCACAGGGCTTCGGCTGAGAGAACCCCTGGAATCCCCGGAATTGATCACAGGTCTCCAGGTCTTTTTCGACCCTTCACCGGGCCTTCGAAATATGGCAGGAAATATGGAAATCCAATCCTATGGAGACACATGCATATATATATATATATGAATATGATTATATAATTATATGATGTTTCTGCATATTTACAGGTGTTTCCTCAGTTAGAATGCGACTGCCGTGGGGGGGGGGCCAAACGGGCCACCATCACGCGAAGCCAAAACCGCATTCTAACTTTCACTTTAACGGTATGTATATATATATATATATGTCCAAGGTGTAAATCCTTTATAACGAGGTTTGCAACCTCTTTGTTCCTGGTCCACAACTCCCACTATGTATATAAGTGGGTCGACATTGCCAACAATAACGTCATTGGCGAGTATGTAGTTGTTGTGATGTCAAACCCATTTTGCAGTGTGAACTCCATTTTTGTAGATATTACATCAAGTGATACAGTATCATATCTGCATCTGCGTGCTTAAGTCGTTAGTTTGGTCAGTGAACTTCGCATTTGTGTTTGATTCAATCTTCGCTCAACCCCGGAACGATGGTAAGCACCCAAGCTGGCAATGGAAACGCAGCATTTTCAATATAGTTATAGCTAATCTAAATCATCTAATGTGGTAAACCCAGTAATGAACCATCCCCTAAATCACCATTTTTATGGGTGTGTTTTTTTAACCATCCCTAGTCATGGTAGGTTTATGGCCAGGGTTTCCCACATTACACATGGGGGTTCGCGGTAGGAAAGCGTGGATTTGCTGAACGACAGCGCGTTCACTCTGAGCCGAGCTGCTTTGACCATCGCTGGGGAGAAGCATGAGGCGCCATGGAGACTTCGGTGGGTTTTTGTGGTCGGTTTTTGCATCGCCATTTTTGGGGGATTTCACCAGAAGTTTGGATCTAGCCATGTGAGGGGAATTTCACCGAAATTCGGAGTTCCACTTGAGGTTGCAGGAGACACAGCTGCAGCATTCCCTTTTTTTTGGGTACTTTTTGACCGAATAAGTTTGTCCAGAAATGTATATATGTGTATACCAGTATACCCCAGAGTTGCAAGTTTTACAAACAGGGAAACCTCTTTCGAACCATCATATTTGGAATTTTGGGGTGCGCAATTTTTTTGACACTCCCAGGCCATTCCTCAACTGAAGGAGGCGGGTGGCTGGTGATGCCCCCGGCAGCGTAGATGTGTTCCATTGCTATAACCGTGGTAACCTTCATGAGCTGGGATATCAATAGATATACCATCCTATACCATATATATATATATATATATATACATGTCTACATTTACAGTGCACCCCCAAGCAGAATAAAGAAGAATGGCTTGTGCTCTCCTCTGAGGACTAATCCTGCGGGGGTTCACATCGAACTGGGTCTGAATCCGCACTTTGATTCTCTGTTCTGTCAGTGAAATGGGGATGGGTCAAGTTAACTATGAAATGTCCATATGACTGGGGGAATAAACATCCATTCACCAGCTGGGGTACCTAGAGAACTACGTAGGGTTTTGACTTATCGCCAAATGTTTGCATTCCGAGAATTGTCAACTCAATCGCCTTCAACAAACTCTTGTTGCTGACATCAGCATTATTTTGAGAACATTTTTTTTACACAACATCATCTACAAATTCACATTGTTGAGAAGTCTGAAGTCTTTTCAGTCAAATCTTCTCCCCTGAAAAGATGCCCTTGCTAGATTCACTTTCACATTGTTTCTCGCTTCATCCAACCATGTTTCCGGTCAAATCAACAGTTGAGCCACTTCTTGCCAGAACGTTTATACATATATATACATATATATATATAAATTTGTATACTATTTTTGAAAATTGTTTGCCATTTAGAAGTTTTTCTTTGAGTAAAGCAATAAGACACCAGCCATATGTTCATGGTTTATATTTTCCCATCCACGGATTTTTCATCCCATCTCCGGGCGTCACTAGGCGGCCCTGACCTCGGCATCCATCTTGATGGAACTCCTTTCAGCAAAGGTGCGAGCCGCCTTTTTTCCCCATGGCCCAATAGAATTGGGGGATTGGTGATGATTCTATTTACCAGATTAGAGGATTTCACAAGAAGAAGAATGCAATAGAACTGGAGATTTCAGCAAGGAAGATTGGGATTTTATGGGATTTTACTAGTTTACCAAAACTGGGAGTTGAATCAATAAAAAAACGGAGATTGAAGTGACACAAGATGGGGCCAATGGGGGTTGAATCAGTCTGGGATTTCATCAGCTGTTAGTGTTTTGATATTGTGATCCTCAGAGATTCTGGGCATGTACTGCTCAAGTTGTTGGATTTCGATCCAAAGAATGGGACAGAATTTCCCGACAAAACTTGGTCGAAACCAGGGATTGCGGGTTGGATCATCCTGGTGGCTCCTTAGGTGGCCAATGCCCAGCTCTGTCGAACCGTGCTAGAGGCGTGGTCTCCACGGAGCTTCAGGAGTGATCGGGTCATGGTTTCATCAACCCCTCATGGTTTCATCGTCACGATATCTCATAAGCGCCCCGTGGTCTCGGCCTAAAAAGCGCCCCGTTTTTGACCCAATGCCTAAATTAGGGCATTTTGCTGTATAACTCTGAAGGTGCACACAGAAATGGTGACATCCGTGATGTGCACTGCAAGAAACCCTTCAGCGAACCCATTTTGCATACATAATCATATGTTTTAATACATACGTTTTTTTTTGGTTGTTTTTCGCGGGTTCAGGTTACATTCCATCATACAATCCACACATGCATACACATAGAGATGATATAGATATACACATGCCGATATTATATAATTTATATTATGTGATATGATACAATGCGATACCATATGATATGATATGATATGATATGTATACGTATATATATATAATATATATATAATGTGTATGTATATATATATTATGTATATATGTATATATATATATACATATGATATATAGATCTATGATATGTACATTACGCAATGTATATATATAAATCTATATATATATGTATATGTATATATATATATATACAATTTTACACACATAAATGCATGTATACTGTATATATATATATATATCGATGTACTGCCTTGCATTGGATTACCGGAAACGAATCGGGAAGTCCGGAACCCCCAAACATCACATACATCTTTCAGGCCTGGGAATTGTCATAACAAATTCAGATCGATCATGATGGATCATGGCGAATGATCCAAAGATTGGATTCGTTTTTGGGGCTGCGTAGCTAATGATGTATCACACTACCCTCTGGTAATTTAACATAGCTATTGAAAATGGCCATAGAAATAGTGAATTTTTCCATTTAAAATGGTGATTTTCCATAGTTTTTTGTATGTTTACCAGGCCGGTTATATACATATTCTACATATCAGCTGAGTCCCGCAGGCACTTGGGGAGCTCTTGGAAGTCGCTGGGTCGGACCTCCAGTGACCGGGGGGTGGCTGCCAGATTAGTAAAGCGCTCGTAAATCAGCCATATTTTGAAGGCTTGTATAGCACCCATTTATGCATTTATGGTAGATTTGGGATTGGTTTTGTTCTTGCCAAAAACGAACATCAAACAGTATTGTTTGTGGAAAGGCCGCGAGAGACAATGACATATATGACATCGGTGGTGGATGGCCTGCTTCAATCACTCCGGTGTCTTTAAATTTTGAACCTAGCAAAAATCTGATTCCTTTGGACATGACACGTTTTGAGTTCGGCAGAGCAACATATCTCTATTATATTCAAATGATATACAGATTTTCCCCAGCTATATCCCCATCTTTCAGACATAATTTCACCAGCCATTCACCAACTTCCCGGCAAGGCCAGCACTTCGTGCCAGGCCGGGCCGTGTGCTTGGAGTGGAGTGGTTGGAGTCGCCCGAAGTGAGTCGAAATCCGTTGAAATAGCGGGTGTACGCTTTCCATGACTTTCCATGACGCGTTTCTTTTGCGCTTGATTTCTTGAGGAATCAACACCAGACACTTTGCCAATTTTTTTTGTGGTTCAAGGGACATTTTCTGTAAATTCCAGCATTGATCATGACAAAGGGATGTTTCTAATTACTAATTCCATGCAAAAACACAATAAATCGGCAGGATCTGCGTAAAGATGGCACGAAGCATCACCACAGATGACTCCTGCGACGGGGCAAAAGCCCACTGGAATGATGGTGAATGGTTTTGGGGGAATGATCCAAAATAGGTGAAAATAAGCCAACGTCTCAGGTGAATGAATCATTTACCCTCTGGTAAATTAACATAGACCCTGGCAGATAGGGGTTGGAAGACTAGTTTCCATTAAAAATGGGTGATTTTCAGGGTCTATGTTAATTTACTGGAGGGTATATCATTTACCCAGATTTTTTTTGGATGAACCAGAGCTGTATTAGCCAATCTTTTCATCATCATTGATCACCAAGAAGCACATCTTTGAGACCGAATGTCCGCCAGGATTTGTGAGCATCTCTTCGCGGGCAACTGCAACAATGGAGGCAACGCGATCCAAAAACTTCCACAACGCTTGGGGAGAGGACATAGTCTGAAAATGGAAATCAATGAATTGGGATCCTCGGATCATTCCTGGTTGGTGGTGTGGATCCTTTTTTTGTTTTTTAAAACTTTGGGAAGAATCATCCCAACTGACTTTCATATTTTCCAGAGGAGTTGAAACCACCAACCGGATTCTTTGTGTTGCAGCATCTTTGGACCCGCAAAGCAGCGATGTGGCTCCGTGCCGAAACACCCCTTGACAAAAAAACCATCTACGGATGGTCAAGTCCATTTTTCTTCGAGAATACTGAGACGCAGTCTAGGTATAAAACTCAGGGTTGAAGAGTGAAAAACACCCTACATTTGGGCCAACAGATACCCTGCATTTGGGCCAACAGATACCCATCCGTTTGGGGTTTTCCCATCAGTTGGTTTCTCCGTCATTTTCCTGGCCGAAATTCACTGGCGCCAGGTTCAGGCGTCATTGGCGCGGGCTTGCTCTCTAAGGCGATGGTACCGATTCATCTCAGGATTGATCGAAAAACTTGGAAATATCAGGGGGTTTCCATAGCCATGGGGGTACCGCAAAATAGATGGTTTATAGTGGAAAATCCTGTTAAAATAGATGATTTAGGGATACACCCATTTCAGGAAACCTCCATATGTTCATTTTATCCCCTTTTTGGATTCATTATGATATACCAGAAAGTGCCCGGCACGCACCGGGGCGGAAGTTTCGAACATTGGAGATGACTATAAGAAATCAATGCCCTATAGGAACGTTTTTGAGATGCAGAAGCCATCAGTGGTTGAAGCTGTGAGGTGAATGAACGAATGAGGAAATGGTGGTTGAGATGCCATTGAAATATATTGAAATGAATGGAATCCAAGCACAACGGACCGAGTGAACCAATGAACCAATGAGTCAACGAATCAATGAACCAGTGAACCAATGAATCAACCAATCAATGAATCAATGAATCGATAAATCAGTGAATCAATGAATCGATGATTCAGTGAATCAATGAATCAATGAATCCATGAACCAATGAATGAAGGAATGGACGGAGGGATGAATGAATGGATGGGCGAGCTATTTTTCTTTGTTGAGCTATACTGCTATACTTCTTTTCTGAGCGACCTCTTCGCTGATGCACCTCTTCTCTCAGCTACTTCTTCTCTGAGCAGCCACTGATCTGGGCTACTTCTGCTCTGAGCTGCCTCCCAGCTAGCTCGTTTGTAGCTTCTGCAGCCCAATTCTTCTCTTCGCGCAGCTGTTACATTGCGTTTAGCAACCTCCAGCTGCAATCTCGCTTGCCAGGAGCGTCGCAGCATCACTCATGCTTTGCTGCGCGCAGCCGTGCCAATGCGTTTTGTCACAGCCGGTTGCAAATCCGAATAGCAGGAGCGTCAACAACGTTTGCGCAGCGTGACAATGGGGACGATTCCGCGCTAAATCGAGCTCTCGCTGTCGTTCCAACTCCCACACGGCTGTGCCAACGCGTGCTAATGCTATATAATGAAATGTTGTTACATGCCGGGACGCAGTGCGTTTTCAGCGAGTCGATGCTGGTTTTTTCCAGCTCGGAGTCCTTGGGGGGGAAACCAATGATTATGATTCATGTTGATATCCCGATAATTCATGTTCAAATGCAATTATCAATTATGAGATTATATATATATATTATAATTGTCGATTTGATGGGGATATTCAAGAATTTGGACACATCATTTAACGACCTCACTGCGACCTCACTGGAATGATAGCCAGGGTTGGGGTATAACTATCCCAAAATGGTACTTGTATTATTTCAGATTGATACAATATTGCAATTCATCCAGATGACTCCCTTTTTGGGGGCGACGAACGTCCATTCTCAACTGAATATGTTAGCAGCTTCAAGCCGGCGAATTTACTTGGACCACTGAAACAACGAATTCAGTGACAGCGCTCTGCACCTGCATAATGTTGCCCGTCGCAGCTCGACACCGCTGGTCCAAGTTCTTTTATAATGCGAAGCTTTCCTCTGCACCGGCCGTTTGAAACGACTGTGTTGCGATCTGGGTTTGATATGTGATGAAAAGGGGGCTCGCAGTGGGACTCCAGTGGGTTTGGGTGGGTGATATCTACATGTCCGAATCTCACATCTCATTTCGGTTTCGGGAAGCTCGGCTGCCAGGTGAGTCAAGAACATCATGGGAACACATGGGTTCAGGCGCGGCCGCGGTACCCATTAGGAGAAGGCTGGTGAATCCCAGGTGCTCAAATGACTTGAAGGTTCCCTCAGCTTTGGAGAAATTGATTCTGATTCCTTGGCACACAGATAAGCATATATACATATATATATATATGTTATATATATAATTATATTGAACTGTATATATATATAATTTATTATCTTATATATATAATATTATATTATATTATATATACAATAATCATATATATATAAATACTGTATGTATATATATATATATTATAGTTATATATATATATTATAATTATATATATATATATATATAAATTTTATAATTATATATATATAAATTATATATATATATA
>CAMXCT020005046.1:382500-390000 GCA_947184155.2 Cladocopium goreaui | reverse complement strand
CTATGGAAATCAACCATTTAAAATATGTACATCAACAATTCCTATGGCCATTTTCAATAGCTATGTTAGTTTACCAGAGGGTATATATACATACGTAATATTAACACTATGATAACATATCCATATATATCCGTATACTGTAGACTGTACACGGTCTACTATATATATACACATACATGCACTCATACGTGTATATATATATATACATAGATTTCATATAGATGTAGAAACTATATATATATATATACATAGATGTACATATATGCGTGCATCTATGGATATATGTTGTGTTTGTATATCTATATATATATATACACATCGATACATATACATGTTATCTATGTCTACATACGCAGTGTATATAAGGATATGCTATTCGAAGTGTTTTTTCAACAGAAACACGCCATGGCCTTGGGGTCAATAGTCTTGACCCTCCAAACTGTGGGTTTAGGTCAACATGTTGCATCCCGGGATGCACAGATGGGGCCGGGGCTCATTTCTGGTGATAGCAGGGGGGTTGACATGGGGCCGTGTCCAGATTTGCTCCTCTTCCCTTCTGTCTGCTTTCGTTTTCTTCACCACTTTTGACATCATTACATCTTTGCGAGAAGGCTACAGTAAACATTTTCCACGTCCTCATTTTCGGCGGCCTTTGTTTTTGTGTAGGCCAGAGGTGGAAGCAACGAGCACCCCTCAAAATCCCATTCCATCCAGTGGTTGAATGTTGAAAACGCATCGTTTTCATCACATTGTTGGTTATATCATTATATATTCCATCATATATCCATTATATCCATTAAACCCATGTTCTTCTGGAATGGACACAATATCATAAAATATATAATCAACTATTCAAAACATCATAAACATTGATTACCCATTAAATTTTTTGATATATGATAAATAATCAACTATCCATAAATATGGATGAAACATGTACTATATTCATTGTTTAGATCCATATTTTTATGATTAAAACTACTTAAAACCATGTTTTTTTCACTGCAAACATAACGTACCAAGGTTCGGGAGATGAACATGAATCAGGGCTATGGAGCCGGGGACTACCCAGGGCCGTTGGGGGAAAATCGCCGATGTTTTCCAAAAGGAATGGAGACAAAAACAGAGAAACGGAAGATTGGAGCAAGAAACATGGATATTTAAGGATGAAGAATCGGAGATTTAAGCATGCGTCACAGTGATTTAGCCGTGAAACATATGATTTTACCATGCAACATGGTGATTTAGCGATCAAACATGATGATTTCAAGAGCAACATGGCGGTGTTTCACCTCGCAAAATGGTTCTTTCTGCATGGTGGTTTTTGACCCAAAAATATGGAGATATGAATGGATACTGTAATGATAATGACACGTAATCAGCCATATGCAATCAACTATTTGCTGCTTGGGCGTTGAACACACAAAAAAAACAACCTTGCAAACAGGATGATGGTCCCCAATTGACGGATTTTGGGGATGGGTTGAAACTTGGGACCCCAAACATCCAGCAACATGGACTTCCAAAAACCCACAGCTGTTGCTCACTTTGGATAGATGTTGGCCAATCTTTCGGGTACCCAAATCAGGGCGCATGCGGCCTATCTGTGTTCCGCAAAGGGTACTGTCCTACGTTGCCATGGCTACATCTGACAGTTTTGGATTCCCCACTGTTGCGCGTTCAACTTTTTAGGCGTATGCGTCCATTATGTCGTCATTTAATTTACATGTTTATTCTTGAGCATTTTGTTTCAGCAACTGTGGGTATGGGTACACATGCCCCTTAGCAGGGTTTCAGGCTGGCGAAATATCTACATATGTATGTATATATTGTAACTCAGTTTGCCAAATATGCATTTTGTCCCACACTATATAACTATACCATAAACTGGTTAAAAGAAGCCGTGAACTACTGACAAACAATACCTTGACTGTCCCTTTTGGCCAAGTTTGGTCAAAAAACGTTGGCCCTTTGCCCCCAAAGTTGGGAAACCGATCTGACCGAGGTTCAATTGGCCGCCCTGCGAGCCGTTGCGGCCATCTTCGACCAGCTCGAGGATGAAACTGATGAAACCATGGCATGGGGCTGATGAATTTCCGAAGGGGACATCCTAGGACTAAATTTAGGACCTAGGATATTTATGGATATTTAGTATACCCTCTGGTTATGTCAACATAGCTATTGAAAATGGCCATAGAAATAGTGGATTTACCCATTGAAAATGGTGATTTTCAATAGCTATGTTAAATTACCAGAGAGTATAAATGGGGGTTTCTTTGATATAAATAAAGGACGGGATGATCCAAACATATGATCCATGATCCAGCGGAATTCTACATGGCTCCTCGAAATCTGCACTCATGGGGAATGGAAACTCATCGAACTCAATGGGGATTTTCCAGTAAGATCAGTAAGCCATGTTTGATTGCCAGAGGGTATCCCGAAATTCGGGGATTCACCCTGGCCGAAGCCGAAGCAAATGATGGTGATATGGGGGAAACCATCCTCACAAGGATTTCAGCTTTGGATTTGCTCAGATTCTTAGGTTCTTTGTAGATGTTTGGAGGACTTGGGTTGAGGCTCAAGGCTCCATAGTTTTTCTTCCACCATTGAACTGGTGGTTTGGATGGGTGATTTGAATCAGCCAACCAGGCAGATCGCTCACCAGACGCCTAATAGCATAAGAATAGAACCGCCAAACTAGGGGATATTTGCAACAGGAATTCCAAGAATGAAAATGCAAAACACATACTTTGCATTTTCCAATGTTTGCCTGTGAATATAGCTCTTAACAACAGGAATTCTATGAATGTGATGATTGCTGGTCTCTGTAGACGTGGCAACCTAGGTGTATGCATAGTCCACGGTTTCATGATGCCAGGAGCTACTGTGGTGTTGATTCCAGGTGCCCCAGGCTGTATCAGGCTGTACCCTCTGGTAAACGTTTACATAGCTATTGAAAATGGCCCATAGAAATAGTTGATTTACCCATTAAGAATTGTGGTTTTCCATCGTTTTTCTATGTTTACCAGAGGGTATCAGGCTGTATCAGGCTTATCCCATCTGAATCAGTGTCCCGCACCGAATCCAGGACCCACAGTCCAATGAAATGGGCTCCAGAGGAGCGTGCATTGCGGCAGTGTCTTGGGCGACGACTGTGGCGAAAGACTTACCCTCTGGTAAACTAACATAGCTATTGAAAATTGCCATTTATAGTGGATTTACCCATTAAAAATGGTGATTTTCCATAGCTATGTTAAATTACCAGAGGGTACTCTTTTAAAAACATAGGAACATGGGAACTGTGACGATCCTCATGTATTTTTTGGGGTGTCTCAACCCAGAGGATGTTCAAGCCATGGCCACAAGTTGGCACTTAGAGATTCGGAAGGGTGAGGTGAGTTGTGATATAAGCCCTACAATTATGGTTATATACCCATCAGTAACCTCAACTGCACCCCCAAGTAGGTGTTCTTTTTGCAAGTGTTCTGATTGTCTTGGGTCCTCTTTTGGGTTTATGACTTGCCGCATCACCTGGTCCCTTGCCCTCTCATCGCAAAGTGATTTTGTCTCGCCCTGATGTTGGGATATGTGGTTCACTGCCCAACTGGGGCTGCTTGGTATTGACATGTATTGACCCATATGCCCATTTGGATTTCAGGCGAGTGAAGGTTCCACATATCTCAAGGTCCCGAATCTTTATGAAAGTTCTGGGCGTCAAGGGCTTCCCAGGTGGGATCAAGGGATTCCAAGCCCGAGACTTTCCCAGGCTTTGCTGATGAATCTACTGGGGCAGCCTGGGGCCACTGAAAAATACAACTTTGGCCTACAGCACTGTATATCATATCCAAGTTTAATCCCGTCTCATATCATATGCATATATAGGTATATATATATAGGTATATATATATAGGTGTATATATATAAATGTAGAATTCATATATATATATATACAATAATATATATATATATACAATTATATATATACACTGTATACATACTGTATATACATGTATATCATAAATCCTACCATATGCTCATGAACAATGACATTGGTTGCACATCCCCAGATTTCTGTTCATTTCCCGCGCGCATTTCCCGTCCGAGGCCCTCTCGGCGATGAATGCCTTCCCGGAGAATCTGGTGCGCTTGATGTGACTCCTCTGTTTAGGTGGTTTCATATACATGTATAGTATTATGTATAGATATAGGTGTATACACATAGAGTATGTGTGTATATATATATGTATATGTACTATATATGTGTATATATATATATATATATGTGTGTGTGTTCGTACTATATATATATAGTTGCTATACGTCTATATAGATATCTGGTAAAGACGAACGACCTCACCACGAGGACGTCACCATAGATGGGTGAAGTCGTCTCGTAGCCGCAGATCGTGTGGAAGACGGCCTGCTACACCCTGAACTCCATCGTTCAGCCTGGGCGCCCAGGTGATAGGAAGGAGGGGCCCAGGGGTGGGGAAGCCAAGCCAAAGTGGGGTAGACTTTGGAAATCTCCTATAAATGGTATATAAATGGATATAATGACATATATAAAAAGATGATTGGGTGGGAAAAACAACTATAAATTGGTGATTTTCCATTGTCATGTTTGATTACCGGAGGGTAGACTTTGGGACTTTACCTAATTTAAGAATCAAGAACCGCAGGAGTATAGAAGAAGCACCGCAGGAGGCAACGAATCCACCAACTAGGAGGCGCCTTGGAAATGACACTTCGCTCTGTAGGACGCAGCTTCCAACATCTTTCAACATGCAGCATTGACATGAAACATCCAATCTAAACAATGGCTCATTTCCACAAGGAGCCTCATTTTTCCAAAACCATAAACCAACTTTTCTTTTGCTTTCCATGCCCTCTGATAATCTAGCCTGCGTCTGAGAACTTAGATTTTTCGCGGTCCCGATTCTTATTACAAACCCGTTTCATCACATGTCAAGGCTTTCTACCTCCAGTTTTGGTCTCCATTTTGCCGCTTTTGCCGCTTCGACCTCACCTCGTTCTTTTTTCCCCATTCTGACAATCCAAGAAACCATCGATGGATACCTTCCGGTAAGGGTTTCGATATGGACAATCCACCATTTGTAAATCGTTTCATGGGGAAATCCATGGATTTCCATGGCTTTTTGTATGTTTACTGGCTAGATTCACAAGGGGGTACCAACTATCCTAAGAAATCAACATGTTCAGCTTAGTGAGTTATTTTTCACTATATTGAACATATTTGACCTAGCAACTATTACTTCAAAAAAAGACATAGAGACACAACATACATTCTATTATATCATCCCTATGGTATACTATCCTATGACATAGTATATAATAGGGATCATACATTGCCCCCCAAAAAAAGATGGACAGATCCCCATATTTTTCCTGGCCCGCCTTGAAAATGCTAGGCATGGCCTGGATCATATGGTGCAGAAGGCGATCGTCCGGGAATCGGCTTGGTGGGGTGAAGATGAGTTTTTTTTTTTTTTAAACTGTTGGCTTTATGAATCACAGTTGGGTTAAGAAGTGTATATGAATGTATATATATATATATACATACATGAATGTATATGAATCTAAGGGGGATTCTCCCCATAATCTCACTGTTGGCTTTGTGGTAATTTTCATCATCGTTGGGGTGTTTTTTAAGCAACTCGCTGGGCACCGTCGATTTCAAGGGATCCATGGAAGAAAAATTCGTTGCAAGTGGCATTACAGGGGTCTAAGGGGATGCGCAATGTATAAATCATGTGATTGGCCATGCTGACGACCCACTTATACACAAAATCATCCCACACGAATGGAATGGTAAACAGCGGCAGCAGATCCCCTCAAGCACAGATTTTCCATACATTCGATGCATGATAAGTCTTGAGAGGCTGAGCAGCGATGATTTTGTTGCGGGATCTGGTCATATGTGGTGGTCAATCCACTCTGCTCTTGCTGCGTTCCCCAACTTTCGGTGGTTCATCCTCCATTTTCTGTGATTGTTTCTGATGCATATGCTTGTATATACAATTATAATTATGTATATACATACAAATATGGAATATTTTTGGACGGGTCAAGAAAAGATACTCCGAAATCGAAATCTGGTCATTCCCATCCCATGGTCACCAAGAGCTGTCATGAACCGTCTCTCCGCAACTCAAAGCTGGTTTTCCATGGAAATGTCTCAAGAATCTTTGGGGAAGACTTCACATGATTAGGAACTACAGATTCACCATTTACCATCTGGTTATCTAGCATAGCTATGGACAATGGATCATTTTATAGATGATTTATGATGATTCACCTATTAAAAGCTGTGATTTTCCATTTGTCCATGGCAACCCGTGAAATTTTCAGAGGGTACATCCACCTACTTTGCGGTAGTTCACATGGAAGAAAGGGAATGGATGCCAAGATCAGCTCGATTTTTTTGGAATCCCCAGATCCCATGATGACCCATATTCCAATGCTATGAACAATCATGTTCCAACTTATTTAGATCGATAGATCGATAGATCGATGGATAGAAAGATGGTCAACCATGGTTTTTACCACCAATTTTCATCCATTTTCTTTATGAACCATGGTAAAAACCATAGTAAGATAATAAACCATGGCATTTTCCACCGGTAAAATGGTCATTTTCGTGGCTGTGAGGAGCAGCTGGAGATGTGTCTACGCGCCGGTGCCAAGGTGCGATGTGGAGCCTGCGGAGCCGGTGGCCAGCGATGGAATCCATGGATTAACACACGAATTACGATAGTATAATCGAAGAAAACTGAAAAAAGGACACACTATATATATACATATATATATATAATATGATATATATTATATATAATATGATATGTATATATATATTATATAATATGATATGTGTATATTATATATATAATATGATATGTATATATTATATATATAATATGATATGTATATATATTATATATATAATATGATATGATATGTATATATTACATATATAATATGATATGTATATATATATATAATATATTGTATATATATATATATTAGGCCTAATCGTGTGCCTATACTATTGATACATCAATGCAAACCACAATGGAATGCTATATGTATAGATATACAGTAAACCATACACTAACCATTTAATATTTATGGTACAGAACCAAACTATGATTAGTAATGATGGTAATGGTAGCATAGTTAGGTCTTCAGTACTACAATTGATGCTACATCATAAAACTATTCATGTATTAATTCCAACCACAATGGAATACTATACATATATATATATACACATACAGATAGTAATCATACACTAACCATATATTTGGGTAAATTACACCGACCTCCCTGTTCTCCCTCACAAAAAATTCCCTCACTGGAATGATGGCCAGGATTCGGATGCTAATATAGCCACCACCAGTTTCAGGCGAGTGAATCACAAAACGATTCACCAAGATATTCATTGTACATCATAACCAAACTATGATTATATAGCAATGA